>SNQJ01S0157319.1:0-10570 GCA_010110895.2 Picea sitchensis
ACGATGAAAAAGGTATTTTCACACTTTTAGTTGTGAAAATGAAATCAAAATCAAATTGCAATTGTCGCAAGAATGAAACAAATGTCTAGAAGCACAATGCGACTATGATTTGTCATTAACGAGACAAGAGGTGTAGGCAGCGTTTTTTAAGAGGAATTAAAAAATGATTTCGCTGCCAACACAGATCCACACTATCCAGAGAAAATTTATGGAAGTAACTCAGAGACTCCAACCTGTACAAGATAAGGCCTACCAATTGTTCACAAAGGTCGAAGGTCGCAGAACAGAACTGGAGCAGGTTGTTATTGCAACTAAACAATGCCTGGAGGGTCCTGTGAATGAGGTAGTCATCCAATATTTTGCTACACAAGAGGCCATGGCACAACAACAAGTCGAAGCAGCTTGATCCAAGCTCGAGGATTTCGAAGCAGAACTACCCAGATCAGAGCGAATCGGGACAAGTCACAGGTAGGTGTTGGGGGCCTGTTGGCCCTTGACCAAGTTGAGAGATCCTTGGTCAAGTTTGACCTATTTTGGGACTTTGACAACCTATCGAAGGAGGAATTCAAGATGAAGCAGAGATCGCAGGATCTTGGCCCCTTTTTGGGTCCTTTTTTAGATTTGGGATTATGTAACGGGTATGGGATTTTGGCCCATGGGTTTACCCATGTTTAGGCCTATTTTGTAATATATAAATAGATGTCTAGGAAATTTAAAGAGATATAGAATGAATCTATGTGATGTTAGACAGAGGGCTAAGTGTTATATCTATGTGGTCAAAGGATTGTAAGAGCTCTGTGCATACTGTGTGAATCTTACAGAGCTGAGTGCAAGTGACTGTAGAATTCTTAGTGCTGTAACCTGGCTCAGGGAAGGAGGATATGGCGAGGTGTGTGCAGATATCCTGTCCTATGTGGAGTAGGATTTTGTGGCTCTGTGGATATAACTGATTAACTAAAGACAATAAATAAGAAGAGTTGGTGGATGTAGCCCTAGGGTGGGGGTGAACCACGTATATACTGTGTTGTTATTCTTTGTGTTGTGTTTTGATGTGTTTACATCTTTACTTTCTAAGTGCTTTTGATATAGATAGATAGATTTTCTTATTCTTTGTACTAATGATGTATATGAATGTAGATCTGACCTATGTGAATGTGCTTAGTGCTTGAATATGATATATTTAATCTACCTCTTTATGATAAGTGCTTAGATACATCATATCTAAGTGAATGATGTGATGCTTTGTTTTATCTGTGCAGTAGAATAGTGGTTAAATATTGATGAACTGTCAGTGCTAAGTGCTCTGTTAAGTATTACAATCACATATCTGTGTCCCAGCTAAGGTTGCATACACCTGAGTCCTACAACCACGCCTGCCTCTACCTCGAGTGAGACTTCATCTGCTTTGCAGGTGTTGTCGAAAGGGACGGTAGTTAGGGTTTTGTTGGTGCTCTATTGTAGCATTGAAACCCGGGTCTTCCCCTGTGCCAACATCCTCATGCACACAAAATGTTCTTGAACTCCTGTCAATTGTCTTCTTCCACCTCTGCTACCTGTAATAATGTATCCACATTGGCTTGAGATGTATGAAGAATTTTTGACCTCTGATATTTTTCCTTGTATGCTTTATTTTTCTAAAACCATCTGTATGCTTTTTTGGAGATCAGATTATTTTGATTTTGAAGCTTCTTATTCTTCTTCTTAAGTTTTTTATTCTCCTCCTGAGTTTTATGGATTTGAGTCCTCAACATTTCATTTTCTATTTTCAAATATCTTTCTAGGACCTCTATTTCTTTGATCTTTTTCTTCATTTTGTTTTTATTTTCTTACCCTTCTTATCAAGCCCTAATGTGGACCCACAATCCATTTCTTATATTTGTTCTACTTTCTATGGTGATTGAGTTTCATCTTTCATGTCTTCAATTAATTGTTTCACCTCTTCTCTCATTTTCTCATATGTGGAAGTCTCTTGTTCTTCAAAATCACCATCTTCTAATAATTGTGCTTTCCCTGCCTCTTTTTGTTTCTCCAATGTCTAAATGTGTGCATAATGTGCTTGTTGTGTTTCATCATCATTTTCTTTTATTTGTCCTTTTTGGACTTGTTGGCGCTTTCTTGATTTCCTTTCATATGTGGTGAAAGTATTATCTTTTTCTTGGAATTATTTCTCCATTTTCACCATACTTATTGTTCTTCTCCTCCCCATAGGCTATATTTTTGAGCTTGTTTCCTTGGGGTGTTGCATTTCCTCCTCATCATCTATCACAATCAAGATATGTTCTTCTTCTATTTTCTCTTCCATTGTTTCAAAATCATTCCCAATGATAAATTGTTGCCATGACAAGTTATTTTTTTGTAGTTCATGTGTGATGATCATTTTGATGAAGCCATAGTGGTATAAACTATTTTCTGTATTCCTCCCTTGTTTTTGAACAACCTTAGCCATCTTAGGAAGGCTTTGCAGTAGAAAGTAGGGCATGTTAATCTCATAGTCACTCTTTAAATGTTGCAGCAATTTGATGTGATACAGGTAGACAATACTAAACCTTCCTTCACAAGTAATAAATTTCTGGATGAGCTAGGTTAATTCATCCCAAGGATGAATCAACCAACTTCTTGGAATTCCTTTTTTACAATTTACTGCTACAACCCTAGATCTGGATACAAAAGGTGCCCATGATTTGTCTTTAAAGTGTTTATTTTTTAAGTATCCTTCTCCAGTTTGAGGTAATCCAATGATTTGTGCAATTACATCTTCAAAAATTCTAATGGTGATGTTACCAACAGTGGCCCTTTCCCCATTAAATGAATAAGCAAACTCTAAAGAAACCTTCTCATGACATCCATCAAATTTCTCAAAGGAAGATATCCACTAATTTTTTTCAAGAATTTCTATACAGCCTTTATGAATTTCTGATGGATCAAACTTCTATGATTCATACCTAGACACCATTATTTCAATTTTTAAGAGAAAGACCCTAAAAAATATTTCACTGCTTACACAAAAAGAGGTATACCCTTGTCCAAAAAAAATTCAACACTGTATATTCTTCAATAAACTGTTTTGATCTTTTCAAACTTGTAGACTCTATTTTAATTCAACTCTGTGAATGTTCTTTCAACAAGAATTTTCTGTTAACATAAAGAAAATCTCATCAATCCTTTAATTCCTAAACTGTTCTCTATTTTTAACCATAATGTTTTTTATGAAAGGGCATACCTGACAATTCAATCTGCAATTTAAAACTTCTATGCCTTCTTGTTGAAACTCAACTCTGTTTTTCTTCTTTAAAATTGACCTCTGTTACCAATGAATTGTTTATGTTCTCAAAACAGTCCTCAGGAATTCGAAATTGGCACTTAACTTAACAAATTCTTAACATTGAATTCGAACTTACCTTTCCTTGGATGATTCCAACTTGGATCCATTCTCTTCTCCACAATTTATGCATTCACCTCCCACGTATTTCCTTAATGCCACGATTTTATCCACAAAGACAAAAATGGTGTATTTTGACATTGAAATTGTCAACATACAGTTCATTTTTTAGATGCTTATTAGTAAATTCTAGCTGGGTAAGCGTAGGAAGGAAAATTCTACTAGAAAATAGGGATTCTTGATTTGGTATGGTGCTGGAGTGGAGAAAAATGCGTTATTATGAGAATAAGGAATGCATTGGAGCAGGGAGGTAAAGTATAACTCAGGAACGTGTCAGCAATTCGAATTTGGGGAGCATCCAAGTGAAACAACAACATCTGGAAAGAGGTGAAGCTACAACACTTTTTAGGAAAAAGGAAAACATTGTGCAGGAAATAAACATTCTTAACAGGGGTATTATGGTTAAAAATGCATTTGTACAATCTCTCAAATGAGCATTCATTGTTGAAGATACCCTATCATCATACCTCTTTCACTTAT
The DNA here is from genome assembly GCA_010110895.2 of Picea sitchensis. NCBI lineage: Eukaryota > Viridiplantae > Streptophyta > Pinopsida > Pinales > Pinaceae > Picea > Picea sitchensis. Next base: position 3,920 of record SNQJ01S0157319.1, read on the forward strand.
GAAATTTCACTTTCTTTTCTTGCAATCATCACAGGAAATGATTTCAAACGTATTCACCTTATGACTTCACTTTGACTTATAACTCCCTTAATTCATTTCCTTTGAGTATTCATTCACCTTGTAGTTTTTAATGCATTCTCCTTATGACCCCTTCCTTAATTTTTAAGCAAGCAACAACTTATGTCTCCATAAAACAGAGCATTGCACAATTGACATATTCAAAACAATGTGTTTGTATAATTAGTTTGATAACTTGTTTTGAAAATGTTTGTAAATATTTTTAGGTTGGAAACCATAAAAATATTTCAAGAATAACCTTCTTTCTAATCATGCTCTTGTTGTTTGATTTTGAAAACCTCATTTCTCCTTATAGCTCCCTTGGAGACCAAAATTGGTTTCTTTGAGTACTATTTTTTACGCTTTGAGGGTGTATGAGATGAATTGATGAAGAGGTAGTGTAGGGGAACGGAAAGATAGGTGTTTATCATTGCTAGCTTATGAATAATTTTCCAAATTTTTAAATCATTAAAAAGAAAAAATTATACTAACTTGTTTGTTGCTCATTGTGTTGGTGATGTTGCTTGGTTGAAGCTGGTTGGGATGTTGTTTCAATTCCTTACTTATGATGAATTTGATGAAGTTATTCTTAGATTCCTTTGATTAGTATCTTCCTTAGGTCCCTCTTCTATGGTGAATTTGATATGCATTGTGTTTTTCTTAGGTTCCTTGATGGATACACTTCTTCAAATCCATCTGTTGGAATATATGATTTTTGAAATGAATGATGACATCTGTAGAAGGCTTGGAAGGTCTACAAAAACTCATAAATTTATACCTTATCCCCCTCAGCCTTATTTATTGAATTGTCCTCAAGTCTTTTACACAAAAAAATTTCAAAAATTGATATGTACAAATGTAGTCAAGAAAAATCCATGCTATAAATGAAACTAGATGGTGAAAAAAATGTTCTTTTTCTGGAGAATTTTGATCAGCCAAGTTGACTTGGTTTTCCAATGAAAATTCGAGTTTATATTGTGCGAGTTGCATGGGTTTTCACAACTAGACTCCTTTTGTTTTATGATTCTTTTATATATATATATATATTCATTTTGTTTTTACAAGGAATGTGAAGGAGACATATGATTGTGTTTGTCCAACACTTCCATCTCATGTTGTTGAGATATCTGCCATGGAAAATCTTCTTTCTTGACAGGCTTATTATAGAGCTTTAGCCTATGTCCATTGGCTATGAATGAGCTTTCCTCAACATCTATTGTTTGTAGCTTGACTGAGCCATTGTCATATACCTCTACAACCTAATATGGACCAATCCAATGAGTTGTAAACTTAGCTTTGAAATTTTTGAATTTTGAGTCAAATAACAAAGCCCGGTCTCCCACTTTGAATTGTTTCTTCTTGATGAACTTTTCATGCCAATGTGCCCTTTGTTGCTGTATCAAAATGTTGTGTTATATTGTTGTCTGTCTCATCTCATCTAACTGATTCAATTTCATGATCCTTTCTTTTTGTGCTTTGGAAAGATCTATTCCTAAATCAACTGCTAGTTTAAAAGTATGAATTTGAAACTCTATAGGTAAGAAAACTTGCTTACCATAGACTAGCTGATAAGGAGTGAACCCAATACTATTTTTCCAGGTGATTTTGTATGCCCATAATGCTTCATTTATCTTATCTGACCAATCTTTTCTATGCATTTGGACTGTCTTGGTCATGATGAATTCCAATGTTTTATTAGTAGATTCTACCTAGCCATTGGCTTGTGGATGATAGGGTGTGGAATTTCAATGCTTGATATTGTACTTGTCTGCTATGTCTTGCACCAATTTAGAAGTAAATTGTTCTCCTTGATCTGTTACAATCTCTTGGGGTACTCCAAATCGAACAAATATTTCTTCAAAGAGAAAGTTGACCACTGATTGTTCTATAGCTCTCACTAATTCTTTAGCTTCCACCCACTTTGTAACATAATCAATACATACCAAGATGTACTGATTCCCTTTTGATGGTGGATTTATTGGACCGATAAAATCAAGAGCCCATTTTTCAAATGGATCAATGTGAACTTGTGTCTTGAGTGGAATCTCATCAGTTGGAAGTGGCTTTCCCATCCTTTGTTAGCTGTCACAACTTCTAACATACTTCTTGGAATATTTAAAGATGGATGGCCAATAATACCACAAATTGAGTATTTTGTATGTTATTCTCTTACTTGAAAAATGACCACCATAAGGTTCTTCATGACAAGCTTTTAATATTTCTAAAATCTCATCTTGTCTTACACATCTTCTAATTATGAGATCATATCCTGTATAGAAGAGGTCTCCATCAATCCATGTGTATCTAGCACTTTGTTTAATTATCCTTTTCTTTTCTTTGGATGTAAAAGAAGGAGGTAACATTCCTGATGATAAATAGTTAGCTATATCAACATACCATAGATTTATAACTGAAATGGAATATAGGTGTTCATCAAGAAAATTATCTGAGATAGGAACAATCTCACTAGAATTGTTTAATCGAGATAGGAAATCATCCACTTGATTTTCCTTTCCAGGTCTATTTAAGACAGTGATGTTGAATTCCTGTATCAATAACAACCATCTTGTTATCTTTCCATTAGTAACATGTTTTTTCATGAGATATATTATGACATAATGATATGTATGGATAAATAATTCATAACCAGTGATGTAGTGACGAAATTTATTCACAGCATGTACTACTGCCAACATTACCTTCTCAGTGACTGTGTACTTCAATTCTGTGGGGGTTAAATTATTGCTAATGAAGTAAATAGCATAAGTCATAAGATTTTATTTTTAACCCAATGATGCCCCTATTGAAGTATTGTATGCATATGTAGAGATATGAAATGGAAAAACCCAATTAGGCCCTCTCAAGATAGGTGTTGTTGATAGATTTTCCTTGAGTTTATGAAAGGCATTTTGACAATTAGTATCCCAATGAAAATGTACATCTTTTGCAAGTAATTTGAATAATGGAAAAGCTATTTTACTAAATTTTTCAATGAATCTTCAGTAATAGCCTGCATATCAAAGAAAACTTCTCACTTCCTTCTGACTGTTTGGTTCTAATAGGTTCCCAATGATTTGTATTTTTGTAGAATCCACTGTAATTCCTGATGATGAAATATGATGGACCAATACTATTCCTTCAGTTAACATCATGAAACATTTTTCATTGCTGAGAGACAAATTTCATTCTATGCATCTTAGTAGGAATTTTTCCAAATTCATCAAGGAATCATAAAAAGAATTACCATACATAGAGAAATCATCCATGTATACCTCTACACATTCATGTATTAAATCAACAAAAATAGCCAGAACTGCTCTTTGAAAAGTAGCTGGAGCATTACATAAGCCAAAAGGTAATACCTTATAATCATATGTACCCTAGGGGCATGTAAAAGTAGTTTTGTCCTAGTCTTCTAATGTTATTTTGATTTGATTGTAGCCACTAAATCCATTTAGGAAGGAAAAATATCATTTCCCAGCTAGTGCATCTAAGACTTGGTCTATGAATGGTAATGGAAAATGATCTCTAAGTGTTGCCTTGTTTAACTCTCTATAATCTACACAGATTCTCCATTTTCCATTCTTCTTAGGTACAACAACTAATGGAGAAACCCATTGACTATCAGAGATAGGGTAGATAAATCCTACCTTTAATAACTTTTGCAATTCTTCTTTAACTACCTCTTTCAACATTGGATTCATTCTTCGTTGAGGTTGCCTTAGAGGCCTTATGTTATCATCTGTGTAGATATGATGACTGCATGTCTCAGGATGAATTCCATGCATATCAGTATATTCCCAAGAAAATTCTTTATGATATTTATTCAATAATGTGATCAATTGTTCTTCCTGAGATGGTTCAATATTTGCACCAATATTCAAATATTTATGAGGACCGATTTAAATTATTTTTCTTTGAGCATTTGTTATTGAATTAATAGGAAAAATGCCATTAAATGATGATTCTAAAGAATGGATTGTGCAATTTTTCTGAAAATTTTGTCCTAAAACTTGAGTTGCAATAATGTATTGCATGTTTCTCAATTGTTCTAAGATATATGGTTCAGAAATGAAATTGTCTAACGAATCTTCATTATTTTCCTCCCTAAAATCAAAATCTTGATTAATACTTAAGATAGGTTGAATCACTTCTTCCTGTTTTTGTTTTCTTTCATCGGGCCATGGCAATTGATCTATTACAGAAGGTGTTTGAGCAAGAGGATAAAGTGTGATATGTTTCCTTTCAGTTCCATGTGAAATAATCATATTCCCTATTCTACAACCAATGAAAGCATCAGTTGTGGCCAACCAAGGTCTTCCAAGAGTCAATGGATGGCCTCCTATATTAGATTTTGGTTGAAGAACTAAGAAATCTACTTGATACTCCCAAGAATCCAAAGAAACTGTGATATCTTCAAGTATACCTTCTGGCACTACTTTAGATCTATCATCTAATTCTAGGACTGTAGTGGTTGGTCAAAGATTTTGTAGATTCAAATATCTCATTGTCTCTAATGTCATCACATTGATAGATGCTCCTAAGTCAATTAATGTTTTAGAGATTGAATTTTTTTTTATTGTTATTGTTACCATTGGAATTCCTGGGTCAACATATTTTTCAACTGAAATAGTGTTTGACATTAGGCCTACTAAATTTCCAATTACACAAATTGTTGGTGGATCCTTCTTTCTTTTTCCATCTTTCTTTGAACATAATTCCTTGATTGATTTTGTATATATTGGGATATATTTGATAGCTTGAAATAAAGTAATTTTCACATGGATATTCTTTAATTCATCTAAGACATCAAATTTAGGAAGAGAAATTGATAGTTTTTCCTTAACTAACCTTTCTGGAAAAGGAGGTGTTTGGGTATTTATTTTTTTACTCTTTTGAATTTGATTGTCTATTGGCAATTTTTCTATGCTAGGAATCTTCTCTTCTTCATTTTGTTTTTCTATAATAACAAGAGAGTCCTTTTGTAAAAAATTCCTAGCCCTTAAGTTGATTTTTTGAAGAGGAAGGATTGAGTATGTAGAAAATGATGTTCCTTCATCGATGTTATACATGTGTTTTTCCACTTTGTTATTAGGATTTGAAACTGGCTGGGATGGTAATTGAGTTGGTCTGGGTGGAGGTTGGTTAGATGGTAGTTGAAATTGTTGAGGTTGGGTTAGTTTTGGTGTAGGCAGTGATTGCTGAGAATATGAATATTGTGGTTGATTCTGCTGGAATTGTTGATAAGGAAAGGGTTTTTGTTGGTATTGGTATGGCTGTTGGTATGTCTGATTTCCATAGGCATATCCTCGCCAAAATTGAGGAGGCTTGTTTTGGTTCTTATGATGATCAGGGGATCAAATTTTGCTCAATTTGAAAAGTGCTCAGAATGCGACGAAAACAGTGCCATTGCGTCTGTCTCGTCTTCCTGATTCCGACAGTATATTTACTTTCTCAAACGGAGTTAGTATGGAGAAGATATTGCGATCTTTCCACCAAGCCAAACAGGCAAAATTTTTGGATGCTTACTGTACCTGTCCGTACAATCCGTACGGTGATGTGGTAGGACCATACAGGTCGTACAGTGGTGATGTGGTAGATACTGGTTGGTCGATTTTGGACGAGTCGGGTGTTGACATGTGTCATTGGGTGTCTTATAACAGGAGGACACGTGGCCCAATCCAGGGGCGCCACGTATCGCTCACCAGTTGGCTAAGGAGTTTATATATAAAATGTTGGAGGCCACGGGGTTCGACCCCCAGACCTCTCCTCCACATAATACCTTAACAAATTCCAATAACCAACTTTCCCGTCGATGTTCCTTGTTATAGAAGCCAACGCACATATATTTGAATTGATGTATTGTATTATGTGGAAAAGGGCGCGGGTCAGGGCTTAAGCCCCGACCCATGGTTTCATTGCACACTATAGAACAATGTGTATATATATATATATGTGCACGGATTTAAATATGCACGGGACAAAAGTTTATACATTGTATATGCCATATATATATATTACATTTGTTATACCATAATACAATGCGCGCGCGGTTGTATATTTGCGCGGGGTTTTAACACATATACCCACGGATTTGCATACGACCACGAGCGTGGGGTTGGTTCCAACGGTTGGAACGACTTAACCAACTTTTGCCTTAGCACGTGGTTCTATGTGCCATACGCCCAAGTGCCGAGGTGGTTAGGGGTTGGAGGTGCCTTAACCGTCCTACGGTTTGCACTGTTGGCGTGGTTGCACCCGGTGCTGGGTTTTTACACTTAAAAGAGCATGTGAGCCAGGTTCAAAAAGGGGAGTGTGAATTGTAGAACCAGAGACAACAAGCTTGAAGAGGGAGACTTCCAGGAGGCTTAACTTCTTCATTTTTCGACCGATTGAGGTGCCGAAAGAGCCCAGACAGGGGTTTTGGGACGCTAGGAAGCCATTGGAGCAGTCGGTTTGTCATTTTGAGAATTGTAAGGCATGGTTTTGAGCACTTTGAGAAATTTAATAATAATGATCCATTGGAAGCTGGACCAGGAGATGTAGCCCGGAGAGGGGTGAACTCCTTTATCAAGTTGCTGTGTTTATGTGCTG
>SNQJ01S0157319.1:10580-23928 GCA_010110895.2 Picea sitchensis
ATATATATATATATTACATTTGTTATACCATAATACAATGCACGCACAGTTGTATATTTGCGCGGGGTTTTAACACATATGCCCACAGATTTACATATGACCAGGAGCGCGGGGTTGGTTCCAACGGTTGGAACGACTTAACCAACTTTTGCCTTAGCGCATGGTTCTATGCGCCATACACCCAAGTGTCGAGGTGGTTAGGGGCTGGAGGCACCTTAATCATCCTACGGTTTGCATCGTTGGCACAGTTGCGCCCGGTGCTGGGTTTTTACGCTTAAAAGAGCATGTGAGCCAGGTTCAAAAAGGGGAGTGCGAATTGTAGAACCAAAGACAACAAGCTTGAAGAGGGAGACTTCCAGAAGGCCTAACTTCTTCATTTTTCGATCGATTGAGGTGCCGAAAGAGCCCAGACAGGGGTTTTGGGATGCTGGGAAGCCATTGGAGCAGTCAGTTTGTCATTTTGAGCATTGTAAGGCATGTTTTTGAGCACTTTGAGCAATTTAATAATATTGATCCATTGGAAGCTGGACCAGGAGATTTAGCCCGGAGAGGGGTGAACTCCTTTATCAAGTTGTTGTGTTTATGTGTTGATGTTCATTGTTTATGCTACTGTCTATGTGTATTTCGCATAAGTAATCCTTAATTTATGTGTTGCAAATTGATCCTGTTGCTTTAAACACATAACATTTCACTTGCAATATTTATTCAAGTTTTTCAAGTCTTCTTCAATTTTAGATCAGCTAAGGAGGCCAAGATTTCCAAGGCATAGGATCATTCCATGAATTTTGAATAGGATATTGAAAATTTAGAGGAAACTGTTGAGAGAATTAAGGAGCAGAATTTTGAGACATACCTGTAAAATGTGGCTGCCAAGGTCTTCTTGGTGCTAAGTAGTAAAGAGATTCCATTCCTTGTCCTTCTTCCATGTGAGTAGCCTGCAATTATTTCAACTTTGGACAATCATCAGTTGCATAGTTATCTATACACAGTCCACAAATCTGAATGTTGTCTAAAGGACAATCTTTCAATGCATGTTTCTTCCTACACTTAGCACAAAAGATGGATAATACCTAATCTTGTTCATCTTGTTTCATTTTAGATTTTAATGTGTCAATTTGTGAACCAAGTGAATTCATGATATCAATTTTAAAATCCTCTAAAAAAATCCCTAATTCTGATTTAGTTACACCATTTGAAATTGATTTCATTTCCTTAGTCACAATATCTCGTTGTCCTCGACCTCTTTTAGCTTTTCCTCTTGAATGTTTCTTACATAATTCAACAATTTTAGGGAAAGGAAAGTGAGAAATATCCCCTGCCCCCATTAGATTAAGAGAATCCAAATTTTCATCTAGAATTCCCTTTAAAAATATAGTACGTATGACATCCAAAGGAAGATTAGTTTGCTTAGTTTTTTGCACATTATAGAGAAATGTTTCTAGATATTCTTCTAAGCTTTCATCTTCACTTTGAGACATTTTAAAAATATCTTCTTTATAGTATTTTGATTTACAATAGGGCTGATATTTAGAAAGAAATTTATTTTTCATGTCATCCCAATATACTATGGTTACTTCTCCTAACCCCATGAACCATTTCAAAGCATATCCTTTCAAAGTTGCAGGAAATAAACGAAGTTTTTGAGCATCATTGGTATACCCATATGTTCAAAAAACGATATCAAATTCAAACATGAAAGCATCAGGATCTTCAGTAGACATACCAAAGAAATTTGGAAGAACAGAAGGAGGAATATTCTTCATTTTTATTTCATCTCCTAAGAGGGTTGGTGTATCGACAATTGGAAAAGAAAATGTAGTTTGTTCTTCTTCCTCCTCTTCATCATTTCCTCATCGTGTTTCTTCTCGATGTGATTCTATGTCCTCTTGTTCTTTCCTTTCTCTTTCTTCATTTATTTTTCTTTCTAATTCCCTTTCACGTTCTTGTCTTTCTCTTCTCTTCCTCCCTTTTCTGTCATCTTCTGACATTGTAAAGAAGTCTTATGTAGTACAATCAGACACTTCTGTTGGAAAAAGAGGTTGTTCTATTTGTTTTTTTTTTCCTATAGAGGATGTTTCTGACTGTTTTTGTTTCTTATTTACTTCATGAGCCAACAAAATGTTTATTTCTATGAGAGTTAACCTTTTTCCTAAATGTTGTTTCTCTTCTAATTCTTCCAAAGTGAATTTTCCAGCAGTTGGTGTAGTGAATTTGTTTTTCTAAGTTGTAGATGTTCCTAATCCCACTGATGGTTGATTAGTTTTTGGGGGGTTTTGTTTCAAAAATCTACCTTTGTCATCTCTATGTTTAGACATAAAGAAAATAACTAAAATTAAAAACTAAATTCTGTTTCTGTGTTTTTATGTTTTTTTTTTTTTTTTTACTACTTATTAAAATGATCTTTCTAAGTCTATCTCTAAATGTGCCTCCCCGGAAATGGCGCCAAAATGTTGGTATCCAATCTATTGGTGTAAATTAGAGTGTATTTGATTGTCAATCCGGTGTTAGTAAGACTTAGAGACACATCTAAAATGTATGGACTTAGAGATAAATTTAGTTCTTTAAATGGAAATAATTCAAAAGCTAGTCTAAGTGTTGAGTATGAAAGAAATTCTAACCTTATTTACAGAAGGTGTATTCATATATCTCTTACCATTAATCAACAAGATAAAGAAAAATCATTCAACTAATATTAAGCATTCAAATCAATAAGCATTCAAACTAGTTTAGAGGCTTGTAAATGTCAAAAAGACTAGCTTGGCAAAGGGGGCCCTTCAGTGCTTCACTTGTACACCTAGATTTGTCTCAGTTAAGAAGGAACTTCCAACAACATTCACATAATAATCTCATAAACATCATCAAGAACAAAACACCAAACTGATCTCAAGACTGAAAATTCAGAGTTTTCTTCATCAACATCATATGTCATACTAGTCCATGTCTTGAAGTATTTATACAAGAAGTTTGAAACTGAAAATGATAAGTCTCCTAATATGATGATAATATCCATAAAATATGTTAGGAAGGTTGAATACCCCCTTCATATCCATAAAATATGCACAAATCCCAAGAAAATCTAAAATTGTCCATGATTTTATGCTAAAATAGGGTATTTTATGCTGAAGTGGCCATGTTTGACCAGCATTGACCGGGCACCTGGAAAGCTCATATCTTGAACCTGATAGGTATTTATCCATCCTTGTACATAAAGGATCATAACACATGTCTCTGATTTCTCCAAGCTGTCCTAAAAGTACACGAACCTTGGATCAATTACGGGATTTCGTCAAATCTTGTAATTTCTGATAAATTTTTAATTTTAATGCTAAAAATTCAAAAATTCAATTCTTAAGCTAATGAATGATAAATGTACCTTACATAGGTTGTTTTTATGGAAAATATGGAATAAAATGAAGGAAATGGAGGATTTTGAAGGAAAATGTGTGATTTGTGAAGTGAAAATAAGCATAAAATGGTACCCAACAGTGATGAAGATATGTTTTATCTCATGCTGAATACTTAGGTCCAACTGTAATGTCTCTAGGAAAGCTTTACCAATAGTGCTTCCTTGTATCCATGCAAATTTGGAACTGTCCTTTGCCATTGCACTGATCTTCTGATTGTAATCTGAAAGAGTGATTATCTTGTCATTGAGTACTAATAGTCCAGGAAGACCTTTGTTATGTAGTACTTCAATCTTACTAAAAAATATATGCACTCCAATGTCCATCACTTGAGCCTTATCTTCTAGTTGAAACATCTATTTTTTATCAAGGAGCACCATCAAGATCATGAGATTGACGACCCCATCGCATTGCGGGGCCAGAACATGCTCGGGTCTTAATTTTTCTTGAGTATGCCGCAATCAAAACCACTATTTTAGAGAAAGGACGTGTGGAGGCTTGTAGTGAATTGTGAGGTGAAAAGCAAGTTTCCCTCAAACCACCAATGGACACGCCTGCAATCACATGGTCACATGAAATCATCGCCCAAGGTCATATCAATGGAAGAGCTAGCACGTCGCTAAGCTCCACTTCGGATATCGGGAGATCGTGAGTTGGGAGAGTCGGGGTGACTCACGACAGATGACCCAAAACATGAAGTCCCGAAGAGATTGGCCCCAGGTCACAACCAACGGTCACAAGAAGGAAGGGGTTTAGGAGCCAAAGGATCCAAAACTGGATAACTATAACTGCCAGAGAAGAAGAAGAATTTCAACTGATAGAGAAACAAAATATTCTCAAGATAACTGCCAGAGAATATGAAGAGTTAGTATGATGATCAGGTTAGTATGATGATCAAGTAGATGACTCGACGTGTGAATGAAATGTAGAACAAGGAAAAGTTGGTGGGACTTCGAGGGTGATTCTGGTGAGTAGGCATAGACGAAGAGCAGTACCTTAAGTGGATATCAGAGATGCAGTGTATAGCATGCAGAGGTAGCACAAAGTATAAAACCAAGAAAGAGGAGCTAAATAGGGGGTGTGTGCAGTAGGAGAAAGAATAGAGGATATAAGTGGAACAAAGAATAGAAGATGGAAGGGGCACATGAGTCATGGAGTTGTAACAGACCATATCAAAGATAAAGAAAGTAAGTGAAGTTTTGAAAGATTCAATTAGGGTGGTAGGGTGGCACTGGGGAGGATTTCAGTCCTCTAAATTCTAGTTTGTGTTAGAAGATATTCGGGGAGTTGGTGATTCCTTCTAGTGAGTGCTAGAGAAACCTAGGAGTTGGTGCTTCCATTTAGTTGGTTCTAGAGAAATATGAGAGTTGGTGCTCTCTGCAATTTGTAGCTTTCTATCAAAGGTTGTAGCCACATATTTGAGTTGGAGCTGAAAGACTTTGATGTACATGAAAGTTGGAGCTTGATTGACATCCTAAGAAGAAGAGGTTTTCTCCCTTTATGGGTTTCCTCATGAGAAATCTGTGTCTCTTTGTATTTTCTGTGATGGATCAAATATTGTTTACCTATGCATGTTAAGTTACTAGTAACACATTAAATAATAATTTAGAAAGATTCAGAAAAGAACAAAAAGTTTTAAGCTTATAATATAACCGATTCACCCCCCCCCCCCTCAGTTATATTTCCAACAATTGGTATCAGAGAAATTTCCTTTTATTTAAAGGTAGATAAGTAAGATTAAACATGACAAGTCATGAAGGAACTTCACCCAATAAGGCCCCCTTGTTCAATGGAAAAATCTTTGCCTTCAAGAAAGTTAGGATGAGAACCTACATAATGTCTTTAGGTGAAGATGTCTGGGATGTGGTAGAGACTGGTTATGTAAAGCTAGTTGTACTACCTAATAAGGATGACAAGCTAGAATTCAACTTCAACGCTAAAGCTATGAATGCTATTATGAGTGGGCTTGCAGAAGAAGAATTTTTCAAAGTCATGCAACATTAGTAACAACAAATAGGAGAAATTGAAAAGAAATAAAGCAATATGAACAAAATACAAAAGAAAGGAACTATGCTACTATGTTATACGATGTTGCACTATGCATTTGGAGCTTAAAGGGAATGGTGTTAGTCTAAATAAAAATCTTAATGACTATGTTGTATATTGAGTCATGTGAAGGCACATTTGATATGTGTTATGGTATGTTTGACAATGGTTATTGTGATATATGGTGGCACACTTGGAAAGTAATTGATGGTAGTTTATATGCATAGATTAATTAGATGGATTAATGAAGGACTGGCTGGCATGTACTAAGGAATTGGATGAGTAAAGGATGGAAGCGATGTGAATTTACTACACGTCACTCCATACCTCTCCCACTGGACATCACCCTAGCTTGGCTATTATTCAATTGTGTTTCGTTGTGGTTAAGATCCAATTTTTCAGGCAAGGGGAAGAATGCTCAACCAAGCTTGGGTTTTAAGGATTCTTAGTTACATGTATGTATTTTTCACCATCCATGAACTTGCTTTGGTTATGAATTAGATATTGGCTCAGTGATGTATGGGTATGTGCTTTTATCGAGACTGGAAACTGTGTAAACTTGTGGTATTTCTGTGGAATGGATTGTTTGTGTGGTTTTCATTGATAATGAAATGATGGTTGAAGTCATAGTTTCATTGATTATTTTGAGTGCTATAAGCCATGAAGGCTCTCTATCGTCCTTATTGGCTTTGGTTGGAGGGTTTCATTCAGTCCAGATTTGTTGGCTATCTCCATGCTTTTCTTGTCACAATACCCAATCATTTTTGTTGTTATGGAGTTGTTGGGTTTGATTTCAAACCACCTTGTGTCACTTCGTATCATTTCACCTGGGTATGGGCATGTTCATACTATTGATGTTTACACAATGGATTATGATGGCTATTATTCCAGGGGGATTGCTTTAAGGTTGATTGTTATTTCATGGCTTTGTTTATATTAGCATTATTCGGGTTGATTAGGAAAACCACGAGTGTTATACCTTGTGTGTCCTCGGTGTTATTAGAGACCAATATGAAGCATCTAATCCTCTATTCATAGTCTCCCCTACCTAGTGAAATATCACCCTGCCTTGTAAAGTTATTGGTGATAGGGCCTGTGTGTCCACTATGTTGTCTCGAAAGTTTCTCACCTGTTGTCGAAGGTCGAATCTAGTCTCCCTGTGTTGGTTCCACAGAGTGAACCCTTGATTATTCAAAGTCATTTTTAATAAATGGAGCCAGTTGTATATTATCGGGGATATGGTTTACTGTTATGGGTTGATGGATTTTCGTCGATAGTGTTTGATGTATTCTTTTATTATGTCAATTGATTCGATAATTCAACATGGTTTAAATTGGTTGATTTGAGAAATGGAATTGGGCATACAATTGTTGTTTCCTTGTATTGGATTGATAACTCATCATCATTTGATGTTTTGATTTGGAATAGTTAGACATGTATAGCCACATAAATTCTCTTATGTTTTGAATGGTCTATGTGTTCCTACAACATCGTATAAGTTGAAATAATGGTCGTTGTTACTGTGCATTTAAATTGCCAATCGAGATTGTTGCAACTGAAAATTGATGATTATGTTTTGGTTTTCCATTGTGTATGTTTGATGGGTATCGTGCACCGTATATTTCACTACATCATCAGAGGTGGGCACAGGTTCTATAAGAGTATGGTTTTATTTCAATTTAATTGTTAAATTGAATTGAGGAATGAAATTAGGCCTGATTTTAAAAGAACTTGCGTCTGTGTTTGATTTAAGGGTTTAATTTATGATGATGGTTGATGGTTTGGATGTTGAACAAAGTCGATACAAATGGTCGTGTATTCATTGGGATTGTTTAAATGTTTAAAAGAAGAGGTGAAAGGACATAGAAATTTTATATAGGTTGTTGAAGGGCATGTTTTTTAGTATGATGACACTATGATTAATTGAAAGTTTTAAGAATTTAAATGTGAACAGTGAGAAAGTTTAACACTCAGTAATGATTTAATTACACATAGTCATTGTTTAATTGATCACATAAACTATTTGGTTAGTGTTGAAACATTGACATTAAATACATAATGAGTTATGCATTACTTAATTAATTTTATGAACAATATCTGCTCTTTTTTACCTACCATTATTTCACTTTTCGTTAATTACAATCCCCTCGCCTTCCCATATTCATTATTCACCCCATGTTCCTACATTTAATTATAGTTAAGAGAAACTATATATTATGACAGTTTAAAAGGTCTCGCAGGGATGAATTACAATAATGTATTCTTTGGGTTTACGATATAGTTGATTGTTTGATGTATGTGAGCAGTAATCGTGATCTTTTCCCCTCATTTTAACATTTTTTTGCTTATTACAACCCCGTGCATATCCCAGAAACCTTATTTACCCCCTACTCATAAATTAATACTAACCAATTGTATGGATTGGATTGCATGAGTCTGATATGTTACCGAGACAAAATTTATTTCATATTTTAAAAGAGTTGTCATGTATGGTTGTTAAAGAAACTATTTTCTAATAAATTATGCATACATGAATGATATTTTCAAGAAAAAGGTTGAAAACTAAGGCCCACCATACCCCTGACAAAGGGAAAGCCACTACTTCCCCTTCCTCACCTTCAAATGATTTTGATAAATCTGTGTCCTCTCGCATGCGTTTGAGGGATGATTGCTCTCATGTGATCAGCGATATTAGGCGTAAAGGATCCACACAACCTAAGGCAAATTCAGAGAGATTAAAAGGTGATAGAAACAACAAGGGAAATATTTCCTCACAGACTAGAAAATATGGATTTTAAGTTTTTATTTATTAATTGTTGAGAACATATGACTTCTGAATTTTTGGACAACACGTTATTTTTTTGATATATGGGTAATATATTTTTGGAAACAATTTCAATTATTATTGAGATGAATTGTCAAATATGAATGTAATAATGGGAGTCACAAGGAGGTATGTTTTGTTTGATTAACTAGTTGTGTTATGATTGTTAAAATCTAAAGGGAGTCATAAGGGGTCCCACCTACTAGTTATTATTTATTTAAAATCCTTATTATGATTTATTACTTCTCCCCCTTAACTAAACGTTGGTTGAGTTATTAGTGAACTTAACTATGGAAGTAGTTCAAATAATTCAACCAATTCTAAATTGCTTAAAGGAAAAGGGAAAGGGAGGAACAAAGGAGGATAGAAGGAGAAGCATACTAAGGTTTTCTCTTTGAGTTTGTGTTGAGATAGTTCAGTTTTCATTCATTCCTTAATTTATTGAAGGCCTAATTCCTTTTTATGATAGCAGGGTCTTATTGTAGACAACAAGATTCAGGGTTGAATTACATCATTCAAACACTTGTTTTTTAGAGGTGTTGATCTATCTTTGATAGTCTGTATAGAATTGTTTGTTTGTGAATTAGTTTTCATGACTGACAAAGTCTATTGTGCAGAGTTGAGTGGGAATCAATTTGTGGCAAGTTGATACAACTTTTAGAGTTTAGTTATTGATTTTCTGTTAGAGGTCCTTTTGTATGTTTCATCGGGGACGTCCAAGTTTGACTTTGGTCCAAAACTTCTTCACGAAATTTTGTAAAGAGAATGAATATTTGATGAATTGGAATGAAATAAAGGATTGATTTATATCTCATTTGTCTTGATTATCGACTTGGTGTTTTTACTTCTGTCTATACATTTGTTTCACCAACTGTTATATTCAGAAAATCATATAAATAATGAATTTTTCAGCAAGCTTTTATTTATAAAAAGACTAGCCTAAGCACTTGTAATCAATACTTGTGAGTTAAGATATTAATTTTGATGGCTATAAACATAGGGTGATATTCTCATCTATTTTTCTTTATCCAAGCAAAATTTGAAAATTATTGAGTAAGATCATTTCATATATTTTCCTCAACAACCACCACAACCTAGCCCTAGGTGATGTCAAGCCCTCAAAATGTGACATTTTAGCCCTTTCAAGCAAGTTGTTTGGCATGTAGGGGATGACTAATATCCTCCAAGGTGTCATATATGCCTCCAAAGGCATTTCATCATCATTCAGAGTGTGGGCACTTGGCGTCCAACCTGTGGGCTTCAAGCCCCATGGAATCCAAAGCTAGGCTTGTTCTTCCAAAATTGTCCACCAACTAGGCCTTGCAAATACAAATGGATACACCCTCCAAGGGTATCAAGTCAAATCAATAATGGTGAGTAAATCAAATCAATAAAAGATCCATCTAAGCAAGCACATCCAAACTACCCCATCAAAATAAACAAATGCTCAAATACCCTATGCAATTTTCTACATTTAGGTATGGGAGGGTTGACAAAGAGACCTATTGGGTGAATTGTTCCTCAAGTTTAGGAGTGTCTCCCAAGGGGACATGTTTCTAATTCATCTGGATGAGGTGTCATGGATGGGGGGAATACTTTTGGGCATGGGGTTAATGACATGCAATGAGTTGTAGTGTCTCATCTATGGGTGCTTTTGTAGAGGGTGTGTTGCACCTTTGTTTTCTATGCAACCTTTTTCCAAGCCCATTTATTTTATTTTATTATTTTAAGATGTTTCCAAGTTGAATTCGAGGTGGGGATTCTACCTTATAATGAAAAAATGTGCCCACCTTGACTCTACCATGGTCACATCATGCTTCCCTAAGTTGAAAACATGTGTGGGTCTTCTACCTAAGCATTAAAACAAATTCCCACACATTCTCTAACTTGGTTGGAATTATGTATTAGTTATTTTTCATGAGTCCCATCAATTTCTTATGAGATACATTTCATTGTCCTCAAGATCCCTGGGTGAATTTATAGAAGGTTAATGATTGGATTTATCTTTTTACAACTACAAGCCTCTAGTCCTTCAACCCCTTCTTCCCATGAAATGAGGGACAACCCCGTATTGGGTGTATATCCGAAAATACCAAAAGGTAAGGGGATGAGGGGATGAAGTGTCGAAGGTGAAAAGCATGTTCGAGAATGGCACGATGACTCATAAATAACACCTACCAGTAGAAAACCTATCCCTAAGGGTGACCCACTTTCTTGGGAGCAATGTCAACCACCAAAGTAAAGAAAGGCAAAGAGCATAATGTCCAAGAAAACATTACATACTCAAAAGTAGTAGTAGATGCAACAAACTCAAATTCCTCAAATATTGAAATGATAGTCACCATAATACTTGGCTTGTACCTCATGGAGAAAGACCCAATTTCTTTTGAAATCCAACTAATGTGGTGGATACTGTCGTGATGAATTTGGAGTTGTGGTGGCGAGGTGGGTATCTTTCTGTGCAAGTGGACACTATTGGTCAAGATATCTCTCGGTAATCCATGTCTACAACATGAGGGCCTTGAGACATCATCAACTTAGGTATCCCTAGGAGTTGTGGATAAAATCTGGCTGCTACTTGGGGACATGTACTCTCCGTAGAGTGCATGAGAACCACAACATCTCCTGGTGGACCTATGCCTAAACTGAAACATAACACTGTAAAATCTAGGGTGGTTCTATCACCCTTCGTCCATATATATCAAAACCAAAAATGAAAACTAATCTAAAAAATAATTTTTTTCATTTAAAAATTTCTAAATTAAACATGTAATATAATGAAAGCAATATGCAAGTAGAGAAAAATAAAATATGAAATCCATATAAACTATCATGAATAAATAAAAACGCAAATGTAGGAAATCAAATGACCTACCTACTTACCTAAGGACCTGGGGCCCTGAAGATCGAGTCCTGAAATGTCAAGTGAAGTCGTACAAATGGTGCAACCACCTGCTCATCATTTTATCATGGTATATTCCCCTATTCTTAATCATGTGAAATAACAAAGATAAGTCCAACACATAATAATCATGAGCAAAAATAGATATATAATCAATCATGAAATAAAACTCATGGAGATGGGTGGGAGGGAGGAAATATTGTCGAAAAAAGTAGCTACAATCCTAATCATCCTAGAAATCATGCCATAGAGGATAGCCACAAGCTCTATCAATCCATATCTGAAGAGGGATATCATATGTAGATGATGGCTCACATTCATATTTGTTAGTATGATCACTGCTTCCTAAATACTAAGAATGTATGAGAGATCCCAAGAAGCCCTCATAATGTATTTCAGAAGAAGGAATGAGCTAAGGGATAGGCTCAGGTCTAGAGAAAGAAAAATTTGGTCTCTTAGCCTTCGAATCCTTGTAGAAATCCCCAATATGAAAATAATTCCGCTTTGTATAATGAGCCTTTGATTGCTCTAGGATGTCCACATCCTAGTTTTCATATAAAATTGAGGATGAGGGTTGCTGAAAATCCTGATAGAACAAGTCTACATCCCCAAGAGGATCTACATCACAACTCCTAAGGGATGGCCAAAAATCATCCTGAAAATGTTGTGTTGGGTCATCCTTGAATGAACAGAACAAATATATAATCATATCATCATCATAATGTCAAACATATGAATCATACACACATGAAGACCAATCCTTTGAAGATGATACCTCAACCCCCTTTGCCTGAGAGCTACCCTCAATGTCATAAATGTGGTCTCTATAAAAAATGAGGTGACCAAAATCCCATGTGTGTCTCCCAGTCTATATGAAAGTGTCTATATGTTTATCAACCATATCCAAGGTTTCTTTCATAAGGCCATCAGTGTGGATAAAAATTACCATCTCTTTGAATTATTGCGCAGGAAGAGAAGGGGATAGGGAGACTTCAACTAGATCTTTGAATTCTTCATGATTGATACTAGTTTCTTCTTCAATTGCATGTGAAGAAAGAGAGCAAGGATGGAAAAACTCACATTTATTAAGAGAGATAAAACATAAATATGTCTTACAATATTTCCCAAAATGTTTCGCCTCATCATAATTCCTTTTTATCTTCATGGACATGCTCCTCCATCACCTCTTCATCGCAAAAGGTTTGATCCTTAATACAAAGAACTTTGTTCAATTTTCTTCAAAAGGACTTGTTTCATATAAGTGATCCTCTAATAATTATTCACTTCCAAAGTCATGGAATAAATTATCATCGATATATTCAAAAGGGTCACAACTCATTGTGTTCTCTTATTGATGTGCATGAGGAAGAAAGGTTTGGATGTATTCATCTAATGGAAGGGAATATACCAGCACTTCATCTTCATCAGGCGGGAGCATGGAAACCGTTGTATGATATGGGTATTCATCATTGATATCTCCTTCTTTGTAGAGATGTCCTTCAAAGGAAATTTCCCTCAAATGCTCAATCAGATGCAAAGGAAGCATCCTTTCCTGAAAATCATCCTCAAGGTCTTGAACCATTTTTTTAAATTGTTGAGACTTTGGTCCACAATGTGTGAGAAATTCTTGAATGAGGACGGTTAAATCCTTTGAGATACAATCATGCTTGATCAAATTGATTTTTTTCTTATCTAGGGATTCCAAGAACAATTGCATTGATTCATCACCGTAGGTTATATGATACCAATAAATGTATTCAGTAAACTCAAAAACATGTGTAACGAATGAACATGGGTTACCATCAAACTTTGGGATGTCATCCCACCTTTTCAACAGATTTTCATCATATACCTCCATGGTTCAGAAGATGGAAAGGGTAATCAGGGAAAGGTGGGTTTTTGGGATGGTGGAGTCGCTGGATGAAATTCAAGAAGAGATCATCAAGGGTGGAATGGTAACATCCTTAAAGTGCATTCACCATGCAATATTGGGGTAAATAATTTGAGATCAAATCTTGCCAAAGTGTCGTTAGGGAATGAAAGAGGATTCAAAATCCTCCTCGAAAATGGTGCCAAAATGTTATCACACAAGTTGTAAACCACAATATGGTGACAACTAAGAGAAAACCTACCCAATGTCACCTCACATAGGTATCCCCCCCCCCCTTGAGG
>SNQJ01S0157323.1:4423-17458 GCA_010110895.2 Picea sitchensis
CCTAAAAGATCAATGGCCTGGATCCAATCTAGCCATGTCTAATCAATGGGTGAGATTTAATCCTAAAATCTCACTTAGGAAACCCACTTTCCTTAGTTTGCCTCATGTCCTTTAACTCACCCACAAAGTGAATTAAATGTCACGTTAATAACTTAAGTGACATATTTCACTTTTGACTTAAACTCCTAAGTCAAAGTGAAATTAGAACATAAAGTAAAGTAATGAGGGTAATAGTCTCCCCTTTTGTGTTTAGAGACTCACAAACACAAGGGAACCACTTTCCAAGGTACCCAAATCTCAACACTTGGTACTTCTCAATCTTTCCTGAAGCACCATCACCATGTTTTCATTTTTACTTTGGTAAAGGTCATTCAAGGCAGCCCACATATCCTTAGCGGACTTTTTCTCTGTGAGGTGAGGGATTATTTGATCCTTTACCCCATCAAGGAGTATGCTCTTGGCTTTAGCCTCACCTTTCTTCCAGGTCACCAATGTAGTTGCATGCATGGGAATTGTTGTCGTATCATCAGCATGATCAAAGACATCATTGACATCCAAGATCATAGTGATCCTTTCCTTCCAAGTGGCAAAGTTTTGAGCACCCTGAAGCCTATCTTCCATTCTCAAGGTCGTGGCCATTTCTGAAAATGATTATGTGCTACATATATGAACTTATGTGTTGCAGATCTGAACTTGTGTTGCAGATCTGAACATGTGCTGCAGATCTAAACTTTTGTGTTGCAGATCTGAACCTGTGTTGCAGATCTGAACTTTTGTGTTGCAGATCTGAACCTGTGTTGGAGATCTGAACCTTTGTGTTGCAGATCTAAACCTGTGTTGCAAATCTGTTTGTAATACTGCTTCTTCAACAGTCTGACTCTAATACCATGTGAATTTTTCTAAACCCAGCAAATAAACCACAATCTATTTCTAATTTTTAGTTACAGCTAGGTTATTTTCACAAATAAATTTGCACAGCAGAAAGCCAATAGCCAGGAACTTAACAGTAGAAGAAAACAACAACCACATCACATGTACACAAATATTTTTGGACAAATAGTCCCTGGAAAAACCCCGGAGGGAAAACCAGTGCAGCAGATTTGTGGATTTTATTAATAGCAGCATAAATATGGAGATCACTTACAAAGAATTTCGGCCAAGCCAAATCACTGAGTAAACCTTCAGCTTTTCACCTCTACAGCATAAGTACGGCCTCTTCCCACACCCTTGAACCAGAACGACTCAGTATTTGCCTCTGTGTAGATGTACAGTCCTTGCGTCAACTTCTGCGTCACCCTGTACGGAGGCTCTCAGATCTGAAGGTAGTGGTCTCTACCAAGCTAAAGAAATGTGCCAATATCCCTTGAAGAATCCTCCTCTATCTCCCTACAATCTCTCTCCAACAAACCCTAAGCAAATCCCTTCACTCCAATGAAGTTCACCCTCTCTCTCAGATGAATAATGCGCCCATCTAGCCAAATTGATTTCTTTATACTTCCATGAGCAAGTGAAACCCTAATCTCATAAGGATGGAGGGTTGAGATTAACTCTCCCTCACTCTCCAAGATGGATGGCTAAGATTAAAACATCCATCACTTAAATTATTTATCACTTAAACCTTAGAAAAGGTGCTCAATAAAGTCAATTGAAGAATATAACACATCAACAGTCATTTTCATAAGTTCGACTTAGGGAAATGTTTAATTAATCAACTTGACTAATGTTTCATTGTAGCCCACCATGCTAGGATGTTGCCACGTGTGGAAGACCTTCCTTGCTACATTTTCAACACTGCCTTCGGCTCGAGAGATGGGAGGAAAACCCTCCATTCAACCTTTATCGCACCTCCCACTCTACATTGCCTATGGTATCGGAATACGTAAGCCACTCCATTACACTTATCCATCCATTTCACTTTCTGTCTCCACCCACATCCATAAGAAGCCTATGTCAACAGGGATGTGATAACACATAGCATGGTTGGTAAAGAAATGACCACAGGAGTAAATTACCAATGACTTGCACAGTTTTGACTAAGTCTAACCATGTCCCTAGATGTTTGGTGATTATGAATGCTTTCGAGAACACAAAGATTTGGTTAAGTGCTCGAGTGCTCGAGATTTGGACTTGTGGTACGAAAGGTGTGAGGACAATGCCATTGAGCAAGAAGGGTAAGCCTTTTGTTGGTGATACTATGAACTCCTTGGCACAACATAATAGGGATTTTCACATGTACATTGCATACAAGTGGTATTCAAAATCAAAATTTCCAAGGGATGAACAAAAGGAGAATAAAGCTCGGGTCTCCAAGTTAGTAAATGTTGGCTGTATAATAGAAGTTTTCAACATCCAAGAAATTGTATCCTAGTGCATTAACATGTATAATACAGGTTTTCAACTTCCAAGAAATCGTACACTAGTGCACCAACAGGTTTAATTCTCAAGTATCGGGTGGTGAGGATGGGCAATGAAGGCAAATCTGATAATCCCCTTACACCATCTACATTCAAGGGAATGTTGAAGCTTCCATGGCCAACAAAGGTTTTTAGATGTCCAAGGCCAATTCTTTTCTGCAAGAAAATGGTGGTGGTTTTGGCATTATCAACAAATAGCTTTCTTGGTGCAACTCTGAAATTCTGAAAGTATCCCAGATTAATCATTAATATCTAATTGACAGACCGGTACAAGGAAATGGGGTGGATCTTTGCTTGATTAATTGGACAAGAATCCACAGCACAAGTGTAGAGGCATGTGGTGTATATCATCCATTACACTGAGAAGCTGGGCTTTGAGTAGGAGGAACTTATCTCAAATGAGATTTCTCACCAGTGGTCTGAATTCAAAAGAACCAAGACAATTTATATGTCATCCATTCTAGTCTTTGCCCAGGTTTTTTGTAATATCTTTGGAAAAATTGATACCACAAGGTGACATAGAACCTGGGAGGGATTGGTTATTTTAAATGATTCTGAACTGTCATTATTCTGATAAAAATAAATTTCTAGGAATTGAAAAAAAAAAGTGAACACACAATTTACTTCTACATTGCAACCCATAAGCATCCTTCCTACTCCATTGTTTCTAATCAAGTGTATGAAATGTGCTACCCATAAGCATCCTTCCTACTCCATTGTTTCTAATCAAGTGTATGAAATGAAAAAACATTCATAGAAAAAGAATTGCACCTAATAAACTATTGAAATAACTATGATACCAGAAAGCAGTGAACCACTAAATGGAAGGAAAGATATAATATTATAAGAGTTTCCTTAGAGAACCAAACATCTTGAATGTCTTCAGAATACTAATCTTGGGAAAGAATTTACTGGCCCATGAAATTCCATAATATCCAGCACTTGACAAATTACAAATTGATGGTGATACTAGTCTCGACTCTCATCAATTACAAAAAGAAATCATGGTACACTCACACTGACAGCAGACTGAAAGCTGTCATCATTATGTGACTAAAAGCTTTGATAGGGATTCTTTAAAGACATTCATACAAAACCCTTACAGATTGGACTTTCAGGAGGGAAACAGCTGTTATGGTTGATCATTACAATGGGTATAGCACACAGGATGTGTGCTGGAAGTCCACGTTGACAGTGAAGACAAGCAATTGCCAATATAATACATGCTCTTTGTTAAATAAGACTCTGAAAGAAATAAATATAGGACACAGGCCTTGGAAAGGCTTGCAAGCTTCACAATTTCAGGCAGTTATAGGAACCTTGCTAAAATATTGAACAGACTTGGAAAAAACATCGGCTTATTGCTTATCATGGTACACTCAAGGGTGCTGACATTGGCAGATATTTCACTGCAAGTTAATTTCTTAAATAAAATGGGGCAGCTCAAAAAAATAAGGCCTGCAAAAACTACACCTATCTTACCACTTATCCAGTAGCTTCGTTAGCTCACCATAAGCTGCCTTCAATTCATGCCTTTCTCTAACATTTGTGAGCTTCCTACAACTTCAATTTCTCTTTGTTTTCTGTCATTTTCCACTTGTCTGCTAATGCACCATTCAGCTTGCTTGTACGAACTAATTAGCTCTTCATGCCTCCTCCTTTCGGAATCTAGCTGTTCCTTCACTTGCTTAAGAACCTTTTGCATTCTTACTTCAGATTTGACTACTTCCTCCTTTGCCACTGTTAATTCCAAACTTAAATGCTGAACCAGAGAGAGAGCTTCTTTCTCCTTTCTCTGAGAATTATTGAGTTCTGCTTGTAAAGAAGTAAATTTCTTGTGTAGATTATTGAACTTTAATTGTGACTGTACCAACATCTCATTCTGCCTTGCAATTTTTTCACTTTTGCATCTTGCATCTTCCTCAAGTTTACTTGCTCTTTTCCTCTCGACTGATGCAGCTTCTTGTGTGTTTTGAAGCTGAAACTTTAACTCTTCAATAACTGATTGTGATGACAATAAACTTTGCTGGAGGGATTGAACCTCAGAGACAAGAGCAGCAACACGGTTCAACATTTTTTTGTTCTCAGCTGCTTGACATCTGAGCTCCTCATTTTGAAGATTTAATAATTTTTCTTTTTCCAACACTGTATCCTGGAGTTTCTTGATGGAGACTTCCTTACCATCAATCTCCTTTGTATGTACTAATGACTGCTTCTCTGTTTCATGTTGAATCAGTAGCAGACGTTCAATTTCCTTTTTTGCAGAATCAAGTTCAGTATTGGCAACAGCAAGCTTGCAAAGTGCCTCCTCCAGGGAACTTTGCATTTCTGTCGACTTATGCTGAGCCTCAGTGTGGAACTGCCTCTCATGCTTCAAGTTCTCTTCTGGTCTTTCCAAAGTCACCTCAGGTTCTTTAACCGCAGGACCATGTCTCTCGTTCTTGGTAGAGGGAGTCGAAGGTTCAGCTAAAATTTCTTGGAAAGCATCAAGTACAGCAGTTTTCTCAGCCAATGACTTCTGTAGCTGTGCAAGTTGGTCTGCAAGACTCTTCTTTGCAGCATCTGCCTCAGCTTTCATCCAGCTATACTCTTCTTCATATTGAAGCAAAGCCACCACATGGTGTTCATTGCCAGCCTCTATTTCCTGCTCTGCAGCTCCAAGCTTTTCATGTAACAAATCTACTTGACTTTCAAGCTCTGAACATTTTTCACGCAAGTGAGCCTCTATATTTTGAGAATTACTTAATTGCTCCTCCACCTGCTTCAATCCCTGAGATAAACAAAAGCCAAGGAATATAAATAAGAGGCCCTTTAGTGCAGAAGGTTTGACTGAGAAGTAAGAACAGGCAGCCACTAGTGAGTAGCCTCCTGTATTTTGATTAATTTCACGTCAACTGTTAAAAATAATTAAAAAGTACCTAGGCATGTGTTTCTCATCACCTAGGTGCCTAGGGGTGGAAAAATGTCTAATGGGAAAATGTCTAATGTGGACCCTCGTGATTTAATTCATGTGATATGAATTAATAGTGACTTTATGACTTAGGAAAAGTGGGTGAGTGAAGTGAGTTAATCTCCACCATTCATCTTGTCCAATCTAAACCCTTGGATTGGATGACTCTTCAACTTCCCTCATTGAGTCGGTTAGGGTAAGAAGGTGCCCCCCATTTCATTTCTTCATGAGCATTTGGAGAATGTTGAGAGAGAGGTTGAGCTTTGGAGAAGGAGGGCAAACTTGCTGCTTGAGGCATGAATTTCTAGGCAAGAGTACAGCACAGAATTCGAGGCAGAAAGTACAGCCAGAAAATAGCCGTACAGTACGGATTTTTTGTGAGGCCGTACAGCAGAAAAGGGAACAGAAATCGAGGAGGCCATACTGCAGATTTCTGAGACAGAGTTGGCATGCATTTCAAGGCTGCCATACAGCAGTTTTGACACAGAAATCGAGACAACAGGGATTGGCACGAATTTCTGAGCAAATTCCGTACAGTTCGTACAGCAAGAGGGCACGAAATTCGAGAGCCGTACAGCACTGTTTTCTGGGCACAAATTTTAAAACAGTTTGGCACTGTTTTCAAGGAAGATTGTTGGGCACATTCTTGAGATAAGTTTGTGTGATTTGCTAATAATTTGACGGCTGTAAATATCATTTTCTCAGAGCTCTGAAAAAATAAAAAGCCCCTCTCTCACTGGTTTTCCCCTTGTGGGTTTTCCAGGGTCAATGTTAAACCAAAAATCTCCGTGTCTTTAATTTCTGTGTTAGTGTGTCACTGATAGAATTATTTATTTCTGCATTTAATGCTGTTCAGAATCCTTATGTTTCATTTCTGAAAATTGTTTATATGCTTAGAAATTGTTGCTGTTATAAAACTGGGTTTTTTGGGCATTAAACAATGATTAGTCTTAGTGAGACTTGAAACTAGGTGGGATCTGAAAATTTTACATGGTATCAGAGCTCTGAGTTGAAGAGGAATGCAGAATTAAATCAAGAGCAGGACAGAAGTTACTTCACCGGACAGAATTTTGGAATTTGTTATTTCAGCCAAGAAGGGTCAATGGCTACAGGTTTAAGAGTTGAGGACAGACTTGATGGAGCAGTAAATTTTGGTGCTTGGAATGAGAGAATGATTTTGCTTCTGCAGGAGAGTGAGTTATGGGACATTGTTGAGAACTCCACAACAAACCCAGTAACAGTACCTACAAATGCTACGCTTCTGGCAGCATGTACCAAGAAGAGTATCAAGGCTAAAAGAATCATCATTGATGCCATCAAGAACCATTTGATTCTGCATGTGACAGGGAAGACAAATGCCTATGAGATGTGGGAGTCCTTGACGAAGTTGTATCAAGTACAAATGAAAACCGGAAGATGGTTTTGAGAGAGAAACTGAAGAGCATTAGAATGACCAAGGCTGAAAATGTGGTCACATATCTTACCAGGCTGACACAGGTAAGAGATGAATTTGGTGTTGTTGGGGAGGCAATTGTTGACAGTGACCTTGTGAGGACAGCATTGAATAGGGTGACCAAACAATAAGTTGTTTTTGTTGAGGGCATTGTGGCAAGGGAGAATCTTCCCAAGTGGGAACGTCTTTGGGATGACTTTGTGTTGAAATTAATACAGCTGCAAGAGCCATTCTCCGAAGGATGGAAAAGACCCTAGTTGTGGACTAGGGCCCCCACAGCACACTCCTGGGGTTTCTTGGTATGAGACCAAGCAGTGAGAGCCATGGAAAAAGACCCTAGTGAGGGCCCCCAGTATATGACTGGGGTTCTTGGTCTTGGACCAAGCAGTAAGTCCCTAAATGTGTCTAGGGCCCTTGGATGTGGTTCAGGGAATCCTTGCCCGATGCTTGGATTGATCCTTGGATGTGTTCCTTGGTGGTTGGTATAAGTCCCTAGATGTGTCTAGGGCCCCTGGATGTGTTCCAGGGAACCCTTGCTTAATACATGGGTTGATCCTTGGTCTTGTACCTTGGTGGATAAGACCCTAGATGTGTTCTAGGGCCCCCATATGTGTTATGGGACAAACTGGTCTTTGACCAGGTAGATCTTGGTGTAATACCAAGATGTGTTGATGTGTGATCCTCTTCCTCTCTCCCAAGATGGTCCATGAGACTTAGGAGTGCCTATAAAGATGGACATGGCCACATTGTTGATGTACCCTCTTATGTAGTGATGATAAAGTTTATAGGTCACTATGAGACTCATGTGGATATGTTTTGCCATTATGTAAACCCCCTTGACTTTGTCTTAAAAGGTAACCCCCTGTTGTTTTGTTTTCCTCTTGTTTTATGTGATTGGGGTTTTACTTTATGTAATTAGGGTTTTATGTTATGTGATTGGGGTTTTATGTGTTTAGGGTTTTTATAATTAATATTAATATTAATTGACATTTTTAATTAATATTTATATTAATTAAAAGTCAATATTTAATTATAATTTTTTAATTGCCCTAACCCCTCTCCCTAACTATAAATAAGATCCTACCCTTTAGCTTTCTATTACACACTTTTCACTCTCTCTTCTCCCTCTTGCTGCGGCTACCTCAGTGACACTTCTCCCTCTTTTGGTGCGGCCTCCTTTTGTTCATCAGTTTCAGATTTTGAGTTTCTGTGTTGGCTGGAGGTTCCCATTTAAGGGTCTGCTGATATGTGACTGCTGGGATCTCCCTCTCTTGCTGCCGATCTGCCTCTCATGTTGTCGGATATGCCTCCTCTTGCAGCCGGGTCTGTTTCTGTAGGGTGTCGTCCCTCTTTTAAGGCCACAGAATTATGTGGAGTTACCACAGCCACTTTCTGGACACTCTCCTTGGCTGTTCATACTTCCCTTTAGCTGCCACATGGAGTGTTGAGTCCCCTGTGGGGGGTTTCTCAGAATGCTAACCAGATTTCTATGTAGAGGGAGTTTGCTTGTGGTGTTCACCTTGCTGTCCAGATCTGAGTGAGAGTTTAATTGTGGATGTTTCCTTACTGTCCAGTTTTTGAGTGAGGGTTTGCTATTTAGCTAAATAAAGGGTTTTCTATCTAGACTTGTGGAGTGTATGCCACTTACTGTCCATATCTGTGTGAGGATATTCTTATGGTTAATCTAACTTGTTGCCCAGATCTAAGTGTTCTCTTATGATTGATATATTTGCTGTCCAGATCTGAGTGTTCTCTTCTTTGCTGTCCAGATCTGACGGTTCTCTTACTTGTTGTCCAGATCTGAGTGTTTTCTTATGGTTGATCTATTTGTTGTCCAGATCTGAGAGTTCTCTTACTTGCTGTCCAGATCTGAGTATTTACTATTTTCTTATGGTTGATCTATTTGCTGTCCAGATCTGAGGGTTCTCTTATTTGCTGTCCAGATCTTAGTGTTCCCTTATAGTTGATCTACTTGTTGTCCTGATCTGAGGGTTCTCTTGTGATTGATTTCCTTGTTGTGCTATCACTGTTTATTGGAGGGTTTCCTATTGGGGTTATTTGCTATTATGACTTTGGATTATTGTTGTTTCCATTGGGGTTTACTATCTATGGAAAAACTGTCCCACAGTTCTTTTGACAAAGATCAAACCCTAGAGGTATGATCTATGAACCTAAACTTCATCTGAGCATACTTACAGAGGCATACATCTACACATGTGACAGGGACACATCTCATTGATTCTGGAGGTAAGCTATAGTTTATTTTGTACTCAAAAATATTGTGTGTTTCAGATCTGTTTATCTTCTATGCTAATCTAGTGGATAGAAAAATTTTAAAAGTACATTGTTTTTTTATTTTCCCTATTTCTAACACTTTGTTCAAGAGGAAACCCGGAGAGGGTATGTGCATGGTGGTTCATCTACTGCTAATGATGAGGAGAATGTGGCTCTTGTTGCTAACAGCAAGAAGAAGTTCAAAAAGGGTCCTAAGGCAGGGAACAAGCCGAAGGGTGAAGACAAGAAGGACATGAGCAAAGTCAAGTGCTTTGCATGTCACAAGTTTGGGCACTATGCGGGGCAGTGTCCTAATAAGAAGAGGAAACAGATTGCAGCTTCAGCAAAGGTGGAAGCGTTTTCCACCAAGTTCGATAAGGAGTTTTCCTTGGTGATGTGTCTCTCCACTAGAGCCACACATTCTAGTGTTTGATATATTGATAGTGATGCCTCCCTCCATATGATAGGTGTTTGTGACCAATTGACAAATCTTACACAAATTGGTGGTCTTGAGGTAGTGCTTGGAGATGACCAGGTGATCAAGGTAGTTGGTAGTGGGACAATATCATTTCAGAGGGACTCTCAACCTCCCATGTTGTTGAGAGATGTCCTATATGTTCCTGGCTTGAAGAAGAACTTGATTTCATTTTCTACTATTGAGGAGAGGGAGTATGAGGTGTTGTTCCGTGATGGACAAGTGCTCCTATTTCCCAAGGGGTCCAGTATCACTTCGATCAAAGTGATTGGGACTCGACATGATAAGTTGTACAAGCTCATGTTTCAGCCAACTAGTGCATTGTATCATACTACCAGCAGCAGTGATCTTTGTTAGATATGGCATCGAAGGATGGCCCATTTGCATCATGGAGCTCTGAGGATATTGAGGGAGATTGTGACTGGAGAGACAGAGTTTAGTACAGAGCACCAGGAGTTGTGCAAGGGGTGTGCCTTGGGAAAGTACACCAAGACTGCTTTTCCAAGCAGTGACAGCAGAGCAGCAAGTATACTTGATTTGATTCATTCTGATGTATGTGGTCCTATGTCTTATGTATCATTGAGTGGTTGTTTGTACTATGCCATATTTATTGATGACTTCTCTCGGAAGTCTTGGATTTTCTTCATGAAGACCAAAGGACAGGTCTTCAATCGGTTCCAAGAGTTCAAAGCTCTTATGGAGAACCAGACTGGGAGGAAAATCAGAGTACTGAGGACAGATAATGGGGGTGAGTATACCTCCAAGGAGTTTAATGACTTCTGTGCAAGAGAGGGCATCAAGAGGGAGTTGATTGTTCCTTACAACCCACAGTAGAATGGGGTTGTTGAGAGGGAGAACAGGGCCATAGTTGGGGCTGCGAGAGCCATGTTGCATGATCAGGGGTTGCCACTCTTTCTTTGGGTTGAGGCATGTTACACTGTAGTTTATCTACAGAACAAGAGTCCACATAGAGCATTGGGGGATAAGACTCTTGAGAAGGATTTCTCTAGGAAGAAGCCTGAGGTTGGGCACTTTAGGATTTTTGGGTGCCTTACATATTCACATGTCCCTTCTGAGAAGAGGACAAAGCTACAACCCACGGCAGAAAAGGGGATTTTTTTTGGGTATAGAGAGACTCCAAAGGCTTTCCGCTTATACATCCCTTCCTTGAAGAAGACAGTTGTGAGAAGGAATGTGAGATTCCAGGAGGATAGAGCCTTTAGGAAGTCACAAGGCACTGAGAAGGGTGAGCAGTCATCACCTCAGATTCAGGTGAGTCCACAGCAGACTTCAATGATACAGAGTTCAATTCCACCAATTTCAGTGACAACTGATCCACAGGGCACAGGGCCACTGATCTCAGGATCACAGGTTACTGATCCTCAGATTTCAGGATCGTATGCTCCAGATTCTACTTCAGGTTCACAGTCTTCAGGTGATGGGATTGAGTAGGAGGAGTCCCCTCCACGGGACACTACTTCAGAGAGGACGAAGTCCAAGTGGCTTCAGGACACTCTGAAGGAGGCACAGGGTTCTGTGGGGAATCCCAGGCAGGCTGTGAGGGAGAGTAAACCTCCTGAGAGATTTTGCAACTATCTTGCGATGGTGAGTAGCATCAGGGAGTCTGAGCCTTCCACTTTTGAGGAGGTTGTCGACAGACAGGTTTGGAGAGATGCCATGATGGAAGAGTACAATTCCATCATGAAGAATGATGTTTGGGAAGTTGTTCCTAGACCTGAGGGGAAGTCAGTGGCGACTTCTAAGTGGCTCTATAAACTCAAATATGTTGCAGATGGTAGCATTGAGAAGTACACAACTCATTTTATGGCTCGGGGGTTCTCACAGGTTGAGGGAGTTGATTATGATGAGACCTTCGCTCCGGTTGCTAGATATACGTCGCTCAGGGCAGTGATCTCTATTGCAGCAGAGATGGGTTGGAAGATCCATCAAATGGATGTGAAGACCGCATTTCTGAATGGTCTCATACAGGAGGAGGTGTACATTGAGCAGCCATTGGGCTTTGAGGTGCATGGGAGAGAGTCTCATGTGTGGAGACTGAAGAAGGCATTGTATGGGATGAAACAAGCTCCCAGAACTTGGTATTCTAGGATTGATGCCTACTTGCAGCAGTTGGGCTTTGAGAAGAGTGAGGCAGATCCCAACTTGTACTTCATTGTGGTTGGAGAGGATCCTCTCATACTCTTGCTATATGTTGATCTTTTCATTACAGGGGATGAGAGACTCATTACTAGCTGCAAGGAGAGCCTTGCTTCAAAGTTCGAGATGAAAGATATTGGACTGATGCATTATTTTTTGGGGTTGGAGGTTTGGCAGGAGCCTAGACACATCTTTATGGGACAGAGGAAGTATGCTTTTGACATTCTGAGGAGATTCCAGATGGAGGATTGTAGGCCCATGTCCACACCCATGATTACCAACTGGAAGAAGCTCAATGCTTCTGAGTCACATTTGGTTGATCTCACATTATATCGTCAGTTCATCGGTTCGTTGATGTATTTGGTCAACACCAGACCAGATATTTGTTTTGTTGTCAACACTCTTAGCCAGATTATGGTGGAGGCTAGGAGAGTGCATTGGGTACATGTGCTCAGGTATCTTTGTGGTACAGTGGATTATGGTCTGGACTATCTGAGAGGGGATGGAATTTGATTGGTGGGCTATACTGATTCAGATTGGGCAAGATGTGCCGGTGACAGAAAAAGTACTTCAGGTTGTTTCGGATTGGGCTCAGTAGTGGTGTCTTGGTTCAGTCAGAAGCAGAAGTCAGTGGCTTTGAGTTTTGCAAAGGTTGAGTATATGGCTGCCAGTCAGGCTAGTTGTGAGGCCATTTGGCTTCGAAAGTTGTTGGTGGGATTATTTGGTGTGCAGTTGAGACCGACTGTGATTTACTATGACAATCAGAGTTGTATCAAACTCTCTGAGAATCCAATTTTTCATAACAGGTCTAAGCACATTGAGCTTCGATATCACTTCATCCGAGATTATGTTCAAAGAGGAGCAGTTGAGCGATAGTATATATCCACAGATGAGCAAGTTACAGGCATACTCACAAAAGCTTTGGGGAAAGGGAAGTTTGCCCCTTTCAGAGATAAGCTTGGGGTGGTGAGTAACACCTTCCTCGGTAAGAGGGAGTGTTAAAAATAATTTAAAAGTACTTAAGAAAGTGTTTCTCATCACCTAGGCGCCTAGGGATGGGAAAATGTCTAATGTGGACCCTAGTCATTTAATTCATGCGATATGAATTAAAAGTGACTTTATGACTTAGGGATAGTGGGTGAGTGAAGTGAGTTAATCTCCACCATTCATCTTGTCCAATCTAAACCCTTGGATCGGATGACTCTTCAACTTCCCTCATTGAGTCG
Organism: Picea sitchensis; assembly: GCA_010110895.2. Lineage (NCBI taxonomy): Eukaryota > Viridiplantae > Streptophyta > Pinopsida > Pinales > Pinaceae > Picea > Picea sitchensis. The sequence continues at coordinate 17,373 of SNQJ01S0157323.1, forward strand.
GTTAGGGTAAGAAGGCGCCCCCCATTTCATTTCTTCATGAGCATTTTGAGAATGTTGAGAGAGAGAGGTCGAGCTTTGGAGAAGGA
>SNQJ01S0157324.1:0-22165 GCA_010110895.2 Picea sitchensis
TGTGGGGTGAGGATTCCCATGAAATGGGTGTGTCGATGTGTATGCCCCTGTGTGGGGTGAGGATTCCCTAATTGTGATGTAAAGGGTATAAGTCGGCCCCACCATAAAGTGAAAGATAATTAATGATTATTTTAAGAGATAATTAATGTTTTAATTATTAATTATATTCTGAGTTATTGAGGTCAGCCCTATTGTGCCAATAGACACATCATTTGATGTGATAAGTTTTTTATAAATAAAGGTGAATCCCCATTGAGGAAACACACTTATCATTGTGTCATCTCATGATTTCAGAAGCTGAGGTCTGAAATTTTGAGAACTAAAGAACCCTTTTGTGTGCTAGGTTTGGTGATGGTTGGGAGATCTTGTCTTGAGAATATAGCAAAGGATTGGTTGGGTTTTCTTCCCTTGTTGAGAAGGGTTTCCCAGGATACTTCTTGTGTTCTTGTGCATGGTATTCTTCTTGTGATCTTGGTTTACTTTAGCCAATGCATTGTTGCTACAGTGTTTATGGTTCAGAAAATGCTAATGTTAAACAGAATTGAAATTAAAATGCATGAACTTGAACTAGCATAGTGAGAAATTCAACATTTCAGGACCTGTCACTTGGTCCTATAAGAAACAATAGGCTATTGATCTTTATTCAGCAAAAGCAGAGTACCAAACAACAATTAATGCAATTCAAGAAGCCTTCTGGCTTCGACATATCCTTTTAGGGTTTGGATTCCAACAGCGACATCCGACCACCCTGTAGTGCGGCAATTAGAGTGCCATCAAGCTCACCAAAATCCAGTTAAAAATTAGTGCAAAAAACACATTGAGCTACAAATGCACTTCATTAGAAAGCACATTCATGATCGAATTATTCAAGTTCTCTTTGTCCCTACAAAATATCAAGTTGCATACATTTTCACAAAGTCTCTTACAGAAGAGAAATTTTCGAAACTTTGATATATGTTAGGATTTCAAGAAGTTGTCATTAAGGGGGAATAGGCTATAATTCCTCCTTCTTTCTCCTATTGTGTCACCTTTGTAAATCCTTCAATCATATCCCAAGTTGTTCTTAAGGGGGTATGTTAGGATATTTAGACACTTAGGATTTATTTAAGATGAACTTGGTCTAATGTGTCGTTAGGTAAAAATGTGTTTCTTTGGTATGCATTAGTATGCATTTGTAGTTAGGTAATATGACAACCACATTATGTTCCCGACATAGAGTGATCCAATGATTCATATTCTCCTTGATATTAATGGTCACATTGATCCATGGCTTGACAGTCGATTGGTTTATCATCTTTATTTAAAGAGTTTGGAGGGTCATTTGTCGATCATCGATTGTGAGAAAATCTCTTGTAAATCTCTCTATAATATATTTATTTTTCATTAATAAATTGCTCCAAGTGGCCATGTTGGTCGGGGTAATGGATGTTTCCCCGTATGGGTTTTACACCATGTCAAAACATCATTGTGTTGATATTTGATCTGGTTGTGTGAGTGGTTACTAAAGGTGTTCATCCTCTGTTGGAATACCTGTGTTGTCAAACAATTGTTAGGTGGCATATGTTGTGGATAGTGTTTGTCAAGATATGTTGAAAGCATTGATTGGAAACCATATCACTACTCCATAAGTAATTGGACATATTGGTGGTTGAACCAAAACAACTGTCAACCATATCACTACTCCAAAAGTAATTGGACACATTGGCAATTGAAACAAATTGATTTTATAATAAATGGACATGTATCTACAATTGCAACCAAGAAAAAATCACGCCTTTCAAGCATGTCAATATATGAACAATGATTGAAGAATTATGAGTCAAAGTATGAGTTGATTATCACTTTACTTTCCCTTACATAGTTAGCTAATAAACCCATCCTCATACACCATTGAAGAGGAAGGAGCAAGGAATTTTCACTTGGGATTGGATTTTTCTCGAAAGATAGAACTCAAAAGACCCCATTGGCATTCTAGACAGTTGGAGTACATATTTTATCACATTATCCATTAGTTCTTGTGTGCATGTTATGTAGACAAAGGAGCTAACCATTCAATTTGGTCCATAGGTTATGTTGAGCACTCAACACACCCTAAAAAGCCTTTGTCAATTTTTTTTACTTTTTGGGTACCACTTGATCTTTGCACTGTCTGATTTGACTCCATGTTGAGAAATGTTTTGTCTTTGTTTATTATCATGACTCTCATCAGCTATTCAGGTTTGTTTGAACTTATGAAACCCCATGACCTAAAAGGCCTTACCACCTGAATAAAGAATCAACAGCCAAAACACTTCACTCGACACGCTCAGATTCGGCATCGGAAGGAATTCAAAGAAGGAAAGGAGCCACTCAGAAAACCTCAATCGCCGAGCACCGATCTCCATCGACATCAGCAAAAGGAAGTTTTTGTTTGCGTCAAAGTCTTGCATAAGGATATCGTCGATAGTCGATTCCCCTTCGGCATCGGTAAAAGACGAGGCGAATAGACGTTAACAAAGAAAGAAACGATATTGTCAATAGTCGATACCCAACGCGCTTATCGGAATCGGGGTGAACCTAAAGGGATCTCAACAAACATTCTAACCACGCTAAAGGATATTCCTGATCGCCGATCCTCGATGCGTTTTCGGCATCGAGAATTTTTCGAGGAAGCTAATCCGAAGAAAGCACTTGATAGGCTTATCACTGATTGTCGATCCTGGATACTTTTTCAGCGTTGGCAAGGTAAGGTTTGTTTTAGAATGAATAACTTAATGAAAGTCTCGACTCCGATTAATACACGTGAATTAGGTCACCGGTCCTCAACGCCACGTGTCTTTACCAGATTGGAGAACCGTACGGTCTAGTTTTACCCAGAGTCATTCTTGGTTCCCTAGGTCCGAGTCACGCCTTCAATTCATCTTTGCCACAACAGCATTGTACGATAAGATTGATCGGCGTTAAATATTTTTACAGATGGACATCAACGAAAATGTTCATAACACATCCCCCAATCCCCGATCCACCCATTGAGAGAACGACACGATGGGACATTTTAGCGTTAGAAACTATCAGATTTTGGGCATTTAAGGAGATAATTAATACCAAATCCTGCATTAGTTTCTACCTTGTGCGCCAATCAAAACAGACGTTTGAAATCACCGATAGACTACATCACCCCCGCGCCTTCGTCGTCAACCCACGATGAATTTAAGTTATGGCTATTCGGCGGCAGATCTGTTTAAACTTTACTCATCACCTGAATTTAATGGCTAACATGACACGGTAAGTTCTTCCTTGGTTTAAATTCTCTTGAGCCATTGTAAACGAAATCATTATGCGCACAAGGAAATTCAGAGCATCCAAATAAGCAAGACGAGTAATTTGAAAGCTGCAGAGACCCCGTGAGTATCAACCAGTTTTAGAAAGCTTACAGGTATGTATCCAAGTCTATGAATTTTATATGGTTATAGTTCATATATTTTATCTGGTTTTGTTCTTTACACGATCTCTAAAATTTTATTTTGAGTTGCAGGAAAAATGTCGCCAACAAAGCCAACCACCAGACGATCGTCGAGGGCACCGAAGCTTAAAGAACTAGAGGTAGGCGAAGGCTCCTCTCCAGGGGTTGCAAAACAATTAGAACACACGCCGAGACCGTAGCCTGTCATCAAAACAACAACGAAGAAGGTTTTTATTCATCCTCCGACCTTTGGAGATACAGAAGAAAGCACGGGGTCCAAGATGGCGCTCCCACAGTGGGGAGAACTCTTTAACAAGATCAGTTGGGAGGAATACCCAGAATATATACCACACAGTGATCCAAATGTTAGAGCACTCGACGACGAAGTGTTCCCGAACATTCGACGGTCGTACCTACATATGGTAGCGAGCATAACCCCTGTCTTTCCCTGTATTGAAGTCCTGAAGTGGCACATCGACCACACAGACAACCAGAAATGTTTGATCAACGATGACAATGGTGGGTGTGTCGGAGTGTTTCTACCGGTAGAGGTTCATAAATACTACAAGCTTAGAGATCCTGAGGAGTGGCTAAATACTAGATGGTACTCAACGACCAATTTGAGAGAGCCATACATCTATTTGATGGCTCTCATCTGTCGATTGTATGGAGAGAAGGATTGCTCTAGATTTTCAGAGGCATGGATGCCCTTGCCTTACGCAGTGGGTATCTCCGAGAGCAGTTTCAACTGGGGAGCCATAATTTCTAAACAACTGAGCATCTGTATACAACAGGCTCGGATGACGAAGGAGGGAGAGATACCAGTTTTCTACATGGCTTCATATTTTCTTGATGTCATGTGCGCCATAAACATTTTCGTCGGCATGACTCTGAGTTGGCATGTCGCAGAGCTCCTAGTCCACATATCTTTCAGCATCCTATAGGAGAACAGGTACAAGAAGTCTTACTCCCTCATCTGCGATGAATTCATCGCACAAATTTATTTCATTCTCTTTAAGAAGGAATGCCCGAGACTATCAGATGCGGCCAAGAAAATGATTTCCAAAGTAGGCCACTGGTACTTGGACAAGCGCGACACCTACATTCGGGTGTTCGAGGCCACCGGAGCACCACATCTCCTACCAACACATGTACCTAACTGGCTTTTAGTGGGAAAGATATGCTATCAAACTATCTTGCAAGGCTACAATGCCACCCTAGTCAAGGACAAGAAGTGGGCGTTCATTCCCTATGGTTTCCATGTAGGTTTCTACTTGGTTAAAGACACAGCTCAAGTCAAACAAGAAGGGTTGAGCCAGCTCGAGTTCAGGTTCTTGATAGGCCATCTCCGCAAGCATGATCCAAAGGGAATGGTCTTGCAACACACTTCACAACTATTATCCTCCTGGTCGTACGCCCACGACAAATTTGAAGATGAATTCTTCACAGAAAATGCCCAAGACTGAGATGAGGTGGTAGCAAGGATGGTCGACCCCAAAATGACCATGTTCAGGGCCATGAGCTTGGATAAACAGGAAATGACGATAGACAAATCGGCTCAAGAGGCCCTCAGAGCCAGAGAAGAGATCAGAGCGGCATAAGCAACATAGGTTCCCCTGGTGTCCCTGGTGCAGGATAGAGGATTCCCTATGACACAGGATGCATGGGAAAGGGGATTGTTCATGATAGAAGAGGCGCAACGAGTAATTGATCAACTGCAAGATGACCCAGACCTCATAGGAATGATAGAGGACCCTTTCGACAACCCAGATGAAAGTCGGGTAAGTCCAAGCGGCCCTGAGCAAATAGAAATTGATGAAATCGTCGAGTCAGATAACCCTGAAATTACAAAACCACAGGTCGAATCACCGAGGGATGTTTCAACTCAGCCAGAGACAGTAGGAACATCAGGGAGAACAAGTGCACCAAACCCCCCCCGTGAATTGATAAACATCTATGATGATGAAGAAAGTCTAGAGGTATCCTTGGTGACTCCTGTACAGATTACAAAGGAAAAGGAGCATGAGAAGGCATCTTCCCGAGCTCCCGATGCTCAAATTCGGAGCCCTTCACAAAATGACCAGGAGGTTGAAAGTGTCTTAAACACTGAACTACTTGAGGTATCGGAAACTCAAAAGGACAGTCTGATGGACGAGCCAGGGTCGGGCGATCAAAAAGAAGAAGCTCCTCAGCAGGAAATCGACATCTCAATGGTCGATTATCAAGTAAGTATCGAGCCTACCCTCGATGCTTCAATTTTAACCGGTAATCAACCTCTTGATGAGAGACAAACATAGGTCGGACCTTCGGAACACATGGAGGAGGTTCAAGAAACCAATCTTGAACAAATATACACCATCGGGAGCCTGGGAAATATGCTCACCTGGGGAGATCAGCAAATCCCTGAACCCGTGGATGAAGTTGCTGACATACATTCCATCGCCTAGGACCAGAAAAGGAAAGTTATCGTGCAAAGAACCACCAAGAAGAGGAGGATTACTCTAGATCGCTCCATCCTCATCACCACGGAGGAAAAAATGATCAACACAGAGCATGCCAAGACATCTGAACTTATAGACGCAAGGATGGAAATCACAGATGCCACCCTGGACAGAGCGAAAAGGGATGAAGAGGAGTTGGTTGCTACTCTGAAGGAATTGGAACATTTGCACCACTTGGCGAAATATTACCAGGACACTACACAAGTCGCGGTGTTCCTGAGGAGTGAATTCCAGGAGGCCTACAACAAATTTACAGATGAACGACACATATTCACTGCAAGGATACTTGAGCTTCAAGAAGACACCCTCATGGCACTGGCGACGTGCAAGGATGTGGAGAGGTTGTACGAGAAATCACACCAAGCTATGGAAAGGATCGACTATATCAGCGCGGTGCAATAGGGTCGAGGCGTTGAAGAGAACGACATCCGAGTGCTAAGGGAAAGCAGCATTGATCGTATAAGGAAATCGGTCGAATATTGGGTAAAAATGGCTCATGAACCTCATCGGGAAATCCAATAGAAATGGGTCGAGTGCGAGAAGAGTTGGACCAAGATCAACCAGGCAATGAGAGACATAGGCCTCTTCGAATTCGGCACACCCAAAGACTTTGTCGACTTGCACGACATAGTCAAATCACATGCCGAACAAGACTCATCGTGGGCTGCGGAAATAGAAAAGGTGGCAGACATGGTGCCAAGACAGGTGCAGTGGTTCATGGAGCATCTGATCAAAGCACGAGCCATGTTGCAGCAGTCAAGCGCCAGAATAGTCAAGTATCGGGCACAGGCAGTAGAGATAAGAGAAATCCTTTCAGCCCCAATGGAACAACATAGATTCCTCTATGCTAACATGTGCGAGAATCTCTTCGTCAAGTGGTCGGAGTACAAGAAGAGTCATCCACTCAAGTGAGATCATTTGATGACTCTTTGAAGACTGATAGAAGAAAACACCAAGTGACGAGTTTTGTTTTACTTAGCTACACTTTAATAGTTATTTTTAGTTAATAGTATGTTATAAATAGGAGGATCGTCTGTTACCAAAGGTCGATGGTTGTTGCAAAGACCCTCATTTTTTTTGTTTGTAAAGAACTATTTCGGAGCTTCCTTAATTGAGAAGTCATGTTTAGGACCAGAGACAAGTTTGTGTTTTTTCATCAAAAGTGTGTATGATTGGATGTGTAGAAAAATTATTTATGATTTCATCTCATGAATGGATGTCGTAACGAGTAAGAGCTTCTAAGTTTGTTGATAAGTTAAGGGATTCAATGTTTTTTCATAGTTCTTGTCTTTAATTATGAAAAGTAAATCGTTGTGTTAATATGTGATTGATGATTAGAGTTAAGGAAACTATTTTTCTTGCCATTGTTTATCGCATGCATGTTTTCTTCTGATAAATTGTATCTCAGTTAATAATTGGAACACTAACAAGTTAATGTATTACTACTAGGCATGTGGTAGAGAATCATTATCTACATGCTAGAGTGAAAGGGTTAACCCAAGCTCAGCCTTCTCCAGTAGTTAAGTTTTCCCACCTTATTACCTAGTTGTTTTATATTGGCTCTTATCTTGTATTGGTCCTACCTATAAGAGAAAATACAAAAAAGAGAACGTCTGAACTGAAGGAGAAACTCTCACTAGAAACGTAAAGCACATCAATAATTAGGCCAGATCGCAAGATCTGGAGAACCATTCCACTATTAAATGCTACAGAGTCTAATTGGGCCTCGATGGTGGGTTTGGTTCCTATTGTTGAGTTAAAGGGATTTAGGACCCCTCAACAGAACTGGCGCTAGAAGGAGGGCATGAAGAATGAATGGCTAACAATATTTTTTATAAAATCTTTTACACAGCCTGTAGATTCAAAACAACCCACATGCATGGCTAGTCATTCCCAAGACAGCCCACACACACTGAGTACTCCTGAAACGAGTAATTCACCCCATCAAGAGGAAGAACATCTATTCCCTTATATACCTTACGCTCTTCCTCACGAGGAATTGAACCAATTCAGAAGAAACACAAGAGTTTACGCTCGACAGATCGATGCATTACCCTTAGCTCTGTTACTTCCTCAAAGAAAACAAATAAGCAGACCAGTGGTCGAGTCCCCCAACCAGGTTTTTGTGCACACAGTAGAAGACATGATAGATTTCGCCCTCACCGAAATCGAACATCCTCTTAATCTAATCCCTGAAACGCCAGCCGACAACTTCTCTGAGCTTGAGGATTTTTCGAAAGAGGAAGGGTTTAACTCAGAATGCTCAGTTTTAGGATCTGAAGACATGGAAGATAACAATGACCATAACGAAGAAAGAGGAAACCCACCTCAGAATAATCAACCTTGGTTGGATAGAGATGCTTTGGCCATCCCTGGATGAGTACATAACCTTCCCCGACATCTAGAGAAGTTACTCCCTAAATTTGACATTGAAACCTCAGGTTTGCCTGAAGACCATATCAAAAAATTCATACTAGCTATCAGGTTGATGAATGTTCAACATGAAGACGTAGTATGCAGGATTTTACCCTACACTTTCAAGAATTCGACCTCCACGTAGTATTTTAACTTACCTGTAGGGTCTATAACTAGTTGGATGAAGTTTCAAAAGGATGTTTTGGATAAATTTGCAAAAGAAACCACTATAGGAGCTATGATGGTTGAGTTGTTCGTTGCCATCATGAGTTCAAAGGAGAAGGTTAAAGACTTCAATCAAAGATTCACCACTATCTTAAACAAATTCCAACCCGAAGCTAAACCCACTCAGAAATTGCAAATCGAAGTATATGCTAACGCTCTCCCAGCTTCTATCTCCATGTTTGTAAAGAGGGTTGCCAAAGTAACCCTAGCTGAAAATTTTGAAGAAGCCAAAACAATAGAATTCCAAATGAAGGGATGTAAAGAAGGCTAGGTCTCATTAGTTAAAAAAGAATTCCAACCTCCCCCCAGGAGAGGACTACTATTGGCTAGACCCCAGGGAAACAAATAGAACAAAGTCCCGAAAAGGGAAGTGGGGACATAGAAGACCTACAACGCATGGTCAAGAAGTTGTCAAACGAAATCATAGACATGAAAAGAAGTGCAGGGGAAGGGAACCAAGGCCAAAGGCCCTATAAACTTTTTTTCAAAAGAAATCCACCGTTCAAAACGATTGAACCCCCCCCCCCAGCCAACTTAAACATCGATCTAGGAAACATAGCTTTCGACTCTTTCTGTACTTATCACCAAGAAAAACACTTTGAAAGGGATTGCCCACAATGGGTGCATGCCATGAATTTGATGGCCAGCCGGTTTATAGATGAATTTTCCTTAACCGAACAATCAAACGGCTCAGTTATGAATACTGTTGATCAGGAAGAAGTTGATCCACCAGAAGAAACAACCATTCTGATATGGAACCCTGACCTACCAATGCCTTCCGATGACCTATTTGAGGTTCAAGAACCACCCACGGAGGTCTTGGCTGTGCAAACATGAAGTAGGGGTCAACCTGTCTCAAATGATCTTACTACTACCCAAAATTTGGGAGGAAAACCAACTCCCAATCACCCGAGAGCACCTTTTGTTCCCCGAAGAAATCCTATAAATATCCATACACGAGAATCGCCCAAGCTAAACTACAACATAGTAGAAGACTTGAAAAATTTGAAAGCAAACATATCGGTCATGGACATATGTAGAATCCCTCAACAAAAGGACTTTCTGTTACAAGCATTGAAATCAGTAGAAAATCCTACAACAAGCACTGACCAAGGAGAAAATCTGACTCACACAGATCTAAGGAATAAACCAACTATGAATGTCTGCTCTGAAGATAAGAAGGGGAAACCTTTTGTCCTATCATTCCTTTTGACGTTTGAAGTCTTCAACAGAAATTTTCATAATTGTTTGGTTGACTCGGGAGCATCCTCTAATGTCATGCCATTGTCTATTTGCAAAAAATTAAATGCAGTCCCTCTCCAAAGAGATAAGCATGTTATACAACTAAACAAAACCCAAGTGAAGATTATGGGAGAGCTCAAATATGTGATGATCAGAATAGCGACACACCCTAAATTTGTGCAAGTAATTAGCATCATTGTAGTAGATCTCCTAGAAGCTTATGCATTGTTATTAAGTCGAGATTGGTCTGAGAAGTTAAACGAACACTTTAGTATAGACTGGGCTCACCTTTGGCTTCCATTAAAGGGGCACACGAACATGATCAGGATCGATAGGGAAAGATATCTAAAACATATTTTCACTGACTTATAAACTCTAAATGAACCCTCATCGACAGATTTCCCTGTGTTAGTAAATTATTCTTGTGACTCTGATTTCGGGAATTTCTCCCCCCGCTCATCTAAGGTCCCTCTTACTCAAAACTTCGAAATGATTTTCCAAGATAAATTACTGACTACAGCAGAGGAAACCCTCTTTTGTCAAGAACCTGTGTTAGAAATCACGGAACAAACAGGAGAAGAGGAGGAAAGTGACAAGAAAGAGAAAGTCGATAGGAAAACCCCACAAGTTTGGACCTTATACTTTGATGTTTCTAAATCGCAAGAAGGGTCAGGGGCACGGTGCATCCTCATTGATCCGAAGGGTAAACGACATTTTATGTCCTGTAGACTAGAATTTGAATGCACAAACAACACCGCCGAGTATGAAGCTCTAGTACAAGGGTTAAAGAAATCCATAGACTTAAGAGTTAAAGAATTGAAGGTTTTCAGAGATTTTGAAAGGAACAATATACATTGCAACTCTCCACACGTGAGGAATTACCCACAGGAAGTGCACAGGCTAATAGAGCATTTTGAAGCCTTCAACATTATAGCGATCCCCAGAACAAAGAACATTCTTGTTGATTCCCTCGCCACCTCTGCCTCAAGGCTATCACCTCTAGAAGATTATGAAGCCTCCCGGTTCACTGTGGAACTACTCTACAAACCATCAGTGCCCAACAATATTTCTAATTGGAAGGTATTTGAAGGAGATGAACAGAACATAAACTTTTTGACCAATCAGGATAATTTTAAATATTTGGCTATTAATGATGAACTATTCCAGGAACAATCAGTAGAAACCGATCTTCGGACAGATCAATTGATTGACAAACCGAGGTCTCACACGATACCGAAGGGAATAGCCAATTTAGAAAACCTTTTTGACCTAAGGGAAAGATTTAAAGGATCAAAGAACGTGAAGACGGGGAGTTCTTCTCCCATGCAAGAAACTATAAATTTAGGAACCCCGGAAAACCCCAAAAACATAAATCTCAGCAAGACAATATCTAAAGAGAAAAGGAAGGCCTATCTCAAACTTTTTAGACAGTATCAATATGTTTTTGCATGGTCCTACCGAGATCTGAAAACTTATGATACTTGTATTATTCAACACATTATCCCGTTAAACACTGAAGTAAAACCCTTCCAACAGAAGCTCTTGAAATACTACCCATCCCTAGAGCCGCTCATGTGTCAGGACTTAAAGAAACTACTAGATTCCAAGCTAATTTTCCAAGTTAGACACTCTGCATGGGTAGCAAATTTAGTTCCTGTGAGGAAAAAGTCTGGGGAGATCCACCTATGCATAGATTTCAGAAACCTCAACAAAGCTTCAGAAAAGGACAACTACCCAGTCCCACCAATGGAGCAACTCTTGCAGACTGTGTCTGGCTCTGAGATTTTCTCCCTGTTGGATGGTTTCTCAGGTTACAACTAGGTTCTAGTTTCAAAAGAAGACCGCTTGAAAACTACCTTCTGAACCAAGTGGGGAACTTTCGCTTATAAACGTATGCCCTTTGGATTAATCAATGCATGGGCAACCTTCAAAAGGGCCATGGACGTATATTTTCGAGGACTAATCAACAAGTGTGTAGTAGTCTATTTGGATGGTGTGACTGTGTATTCAAATAATAGAGAAGATCACATCCAACATTTAACCCAAATTTTCGAAAGGTGTAGGAAATACGGTATATCCTTAAACCCTGAGAAAACTATTTTTGGTGTCGAGGAACGTAAATTGTTAGGTCACATTATATCTCAAGCAGGTATTCACATAGACCCAGAATGGATTAGAGCTATAGCTCAGCTTCCATCACCCCACACAAAAAAAAGGCTATGCAATCATTCTTTGGAAAGATCAATTTTGTGAGGAAATTCACCCCTGATTTTGTTGAAATGATCAAACCCTTACAAAAAATGATCTGTAAAGATGTTGAATTTAAGTGGGACGATGAACAGAAAAAGGATTTCAGTAACATTAAGACTGCGATATCTCAAGCCCCAGTGTTGCAAATTCCTGATTTTAGCAAAAATTCCTTCCTCTATACTTTCGCCTCCGACCAATCGCTAGCTGCAGTATTAACTCAAAAGGATGATGACAACAATGAGGCCTCGATATCATTTATGAGAACTAATCTCCAAGGGGCCGAACTTAATTACCCTGCTATAAGAAAGTAGGCTTATGCGGTATACAAGGCAGTAAAACACTTCGGGTCTTACATCCTTAAGAACCATACCAAAATCATCGTGCCTCACCCTGCAGTTCGATCCCTATTTACTCAACAGGAGATGGGGGAAAGAAGAGGGAAGTAGATGGAAGTAGTCCAAGAATATGATCTAGATATAAAACCTGCTAAATTGGTGAAAGGACAAGGGTTATGCAAACTGGCAGTTGAATCCCAGGACCAAGTAAATGAAGACCTCGGATGGAAGAATGAATTAGCATTATGGTGTGGTGAAGCTTCATACATCTCCCCAGGGCATGAGTCCTGGTACAAGAAACTGACTTATCTCCTACATCATGGGACTTGCCCAAAAAACCTAAACCCTAGGGAAAGGAGAGCCCTCAGCTTAAGATCCGCACAGTTTCACCTCATAAATTCGATGGACATGCAGAAAAAATTATGAAGGAGCTTTATGATGGTCCTATAGCTGGACATTTCACAGGAAACACCACTGCTCATAAAATACTGAGAGTTGGCTATTATTGGCCTACTTTGTTTTAAGGCTGCTCACACGTACGTGAGAAACTGTAAAAATTGTCAAATAAGCACGAGGAGGGAGAAGAGAGCAGTTGTCCGACTCCAATCGGTAGTCGTTTCCAGGCCATTAAAGAAATGGGGGTTAGATATCATAGGAGAGATTACACCAACCTCTTCAAAACATCATAGATACATACTAACCGCCACAGATTATTTCACAAAATGGGCAGAGGTCATCCCTCTGACTCATGTAAACGAGAAGGTGGTGATCCAATTCATAGAACAACAGCTGATCACAAGGTTCAGTGTGCCTTCTGTCCTTGTTTTTTATAATGCAACTTACTTTTCTTCCACCTTATTAACAAAGTTTTCTCTAGATAAAAGAATCATAATCAGATACTCTGCAAACTACTATCCACAGGGTAACGGAGTGGCAGAATCAACGAATAAGAACCTAGTAAGGATATTAAAGAAAACAGTTGCAGACAACCAAAGGAATTGGCACAGTTCACTTCACAACGCCTTATGGGATAATAGAGTTACACCTAAGGAAGCTATAGCGAATTCCCCATACTTTCTGGTATACAGACAAGAAGCCATTCTCCTGAATGGGCTATATCTTCCATCTCTTCAACTTGCTCAGGGTTCAAGAGGACAACCCTCATTAGTCTTGCGCCAAAGAATTGATACCCTCCTTATGCTAGAAGAAGAAAGGGAGAAAGCAAAATCAAAGTTCATAGTTCATCAACAGATAGTTAAAAGGTGGTTTGATAAGCATAAAGTTAAGGAGAAGAATTTTGAAGTAGGAGACTTAGTCCTAAAATGGGATAGAGCAAATGAGCTGAAAGGAAAACATTCTAAGTTTTAGAAGCTATGGCTCAGAACTTTCCAGGTGGCCGAGAAGATTGGGGTAGGCACGTATCGACTGCAGAATCTGAGGGGGGAGCCTGACGCCCTCCCAGTGAATGGCCAAGCCCTAAAACAACATTTCCATTAAAAAAAAATACAGAATTTTGTGTTCATGTTTTCACGATGCTTGTTTTAGATAGGTTGATTACGGAATGCATTTGTGTTCTGTCTTTTGCTATTGTACTTCTACGCTTTTGAAGATTGTGTTTAGCAAGACAATGGTTGGCCTTAATTCATGTGATATGACGAACTTTGTTCCCGACTCATCTCTCACACACAACACAAGAAGCGCGGAAGGGACCTACGGTTGTTCTAAAGGGGTCTCTACCTAACCTGCATAAATGAACCTTGGAAAAGTGATGAAGTGTCTATCGGGTGGTCTGGTAAAACCTTAAGGGAAAGATGATAAGATGGAAAGGACTGCACGTACCTCGGAGACAGAGCTATCAAAATTTCACCTTAACCATCTCATTTTGCAAATAACAAACGTCCTTATCTCCCACTCGCTCAGGGAATTCTGCCGAAATAAAATCGACTATATCAAACAAGCGCATAGTAGGAGAGGGTATGCAGATAACTCTGTCAGGGCTATGGATGTTTGTTGGCAGCGGAGCAAGGTCTACGACGTTAGGGTTACTCCACCAGGGCTATGGATGCTTGTTGGCAGCGAAGCAACACCGTAGAGAGTGAATAAGGGCAACTAAAAGGCCTAGTGCTAGTGAATACTTTACTAGACTCTTTTCAAAAGGGGCATGAGTTAGGGTTGCAGGAAATGAAGGTGGAAAAAGGTTGAAAACCCCACAGGCAGGCCCAAATGCACCAATCAGGGAATTTCAAATGCAAGGATAAAAGAGGCTCCGATAAAAAAAGAGTTAGGTTCTTAACCAGCTTTGGCATCAGTCGAGCCCGAGGTAGGAACATAAATTCTACTTTCACCCAGTAAATCACCATTTGTTGAGCATTCAACACACCCTAAAAAGCCTTTGTCAATTTTTTTTACTTTTTGGGTACCACTTGATCTTTGCACTGCCTGATTTGACTCCATGTTGAGAAATGTTTTGTCTTTGCTTATTATAATGACTCTCATCAGCTATTCAGGTTTGTTTGAACTTATGAAACCCCATGACCTAAAAGGCCTTAACACTTGAATAAAGAATCAACAGCCAAAACACTTCACCCGACATGCTCAGATTCGACATCGGAAGGAATTCAAAGAAGGAAAAGAGCTACTCGGGAAACCTTAGTCACCGAGTGTTGATATCCATCGGCATCGGAAAAAGGATTTTTTTGTTTGCGTCAAAGTCTTGCATAAGGATATCGCTCATAGTTGATTCCCCTTCGGCATCGGTAAAAGATGAGGGGAATAGACATTAACAAAGAAAGAAATGATATCGTCGATAGCCGATACCCGACGCGCTTATCGGAATCGGGGTGAACCTAAAGGGATCTCAACAAACATTCTGACCGCGCTAAAGGATATTCCCAATCGCCGATCCCCGATGCGTTTTCAACATCGAGACTTTTTTGAGGAAGCTAATCCAAAGAAATCACTTGATAGGTTTATCACCAATCGTCGATCATGGATACTTTTTCGGCATCAAAAAGCTAAGGTTTGTTTTAGAACTAACTTAATGAAAGTCCTGAATCCAATTAATACAAGCGAATTAGGTCATTGGTCTTCAACGCCACGTGTCTTTACCAGATTGGAGAACCGTACAGTCTAGTTTTACCCCGAGTCATTCTTGGTTCCCTAGGTCTGAGTCACGCCTCTGAGTCATTCTTAGTTCCCTAGGTCCGATTCACGCCTCCGAGTCAGCTTTTCCACGACAACATTGTACGGTAAGATTGATCGGCGTCAGAGATTTTTGCAGAAGGACATCAACGAAAACATTCGTAACACATCCCTCGATCCACCCACTGAGAGAGCAACACAATGGGACGTTTTAGCGTTAGATACAATTGGATTTTGGGCATTTAAGGAGCTAATTAATACCAAATCCCGCATTAGTTGCTACCTCGTGCGCCAATCAAAACATTTGTTTGAAATCACCGATAGACCACATCACCCCCGCGCCTCCGTCATCAACCCAGGATGAATTTAAGTTATGGCGATTCGGCGACAGATCTGTTTAAATTTCACTCATCACCCGAATTTAATGGTTGACGCGACATAGTAAATTCTTCCCAGTTTTAAATTCTCTTAATCCATTGTAAACGAAATCATTTTGCACGCAAGAAAATTCAGAGCATCCGAAGAAGCAAGACGAGTAATTCGAAATCTGTGGAGATCCCATGAGTATCAACCAGTTTTAGCAAGCTTACAGGTATGTATCCAAGTCTGTGAATTTTATATGGTTACAGTTCATATATTTTATCTGGTTTTGTTCTTTACATAGTGTATAAAATTTTGTTTTGAGTTGCAGGAACAATGCCGCCAAGAAAGCCAATCACCAGATGATCGTCGAGGGCAGCAAAGCTGAAAGAACCAGAGGTAGGCGAAGGCTCCTCTCCAGGGGTCGCAAAACAATTAGAATACACGTTGATACCAGAGCTTGTCATCAAAACAACAATGAAGAGGGTTTTATTCATCCTCCGGCCTTTGGAGATACAGAAGCAAGCACGGGGTCCAAGATGGCGCTCCCACAGTGGGGAGAACTCTTTAACAAGATCAGCCAGGATGAATACCCAGAATATATACCACACAATGATCTAGACGTTAGAGCGCTCGACGACGAAGTGTTCCCGAACATCTGACGGTCGTACCTGCATATGGTGGCGAGCAGAACCCATGTCTTTCTATGTATTGAAGTCCTAAAGTGGCTCATCGACCACATAGACACACAGAAATGTTTGATCAATGATGACAATGGTGGGTGTGTCGAAGTGTTTCTATCAATAGAGGTTCATAAATACTACAAGCTTAGAGATCCTGAGGAGTGGCTAAACACAGATTTTGTCGTGAAGTTCTACGAGCGCCATGACACTAGCCGAGCGATGGCCTCATAGTGGAGGGAGGACAAGAAATACACCAACCGGAGCACTAGATGGTACTCAACGACCAATTTAAGGGAGCCATACATCTATTTGATGGCTCTCATCTG
The DNA here is from genome assembly GCA_010110895.2 of Picea sitchensis. Classification (NCBI taxonomy): domain Eukaryota; kingdom Viridiplantae; phylum Streptophyta; class Pinopsida; order Pinales; family Pinaceae; genus Picea; species Picea sitchensis. Next base: position 16,921 of record SNQJ01S0157324.1, read on the forward strand.
TCGATTGTATGGAGAGAAGGACTGCTCCAAATTTTCAGAGGCATGGATGCCCTTGGCTTACATAGTGGCTATCTCCGAGAGAAGTTTCAACTAGGGAGCCATAATTTCTAAACAACTGATCATCTCTATACAACAGGCTCAGATGTCGAAGGAGGGAGAGATACCAGTTTTCTACATGGCTTCATATTTGCTTGATGTCATGTGCGCCAGAAACATTTTCGTCGGCATGAATCTGAGCCGGCATGTCGCAGAGCTCCTGGTCCACGTATATTTCAACATCCTATGGGAGAACAAGTACAACAAGTCTTACTCCCTCTTCTGTGATGAATTCATCGCACGAATTGATTTCATTCTCTTTAAGAAGGAATGCCCGAGACTATCGGTTGTGGCCAAGAAAATGATTTCTAAAGTAGGCCATTGGTACTTGGACGAGTGCGACACCTACATCCGGTTGTTCAGGGCCACCAGAGCACCACATATCCAACCAGCGCATGTCCCTGACCGACTTGTAGTGGGAGAGATATGTTATCAAACCATCTTGCAAGGCTATAACACCACCCTGGTCAAGGACAAGAAGTAGGCGTTCATTCCCTATGGTTTCCATGTAGGTTTCTACTTGGTTAAAGACACAGCTCAAGCCAAACAAGAAGGGTTGAGGCAACTCGAGTTCAGGTTCTAGACAGGTCGGCTCCGCAAGCATGATCCAAAAGGCCTGGTCTTGCAACACGCTTCACAAGAGTCATCATGTTTCCCGTACGCCACGACAAATTTGAAGATGAAGTCTTCACAGAAAATGCCCAAGACGGGGACGAGGTGGTAGCAAGGATGGTCGACCCCAAAATGACCAGGTTCAATTCCATGAGCCTGGATGAACAGGCAACGACCATAGAGAAATTGGCTCAAGAGGCCCTCGAAGCCAGAGAAGAGGTCAGAACGACAGAAGCAACAGAGGTTCCCCTAGTGGCCCCAGTGCAGGATATATGATTCCCTATGACACAAGACGCACGAGAAAGGGGATGTATCATGATAGAATAGGTGCAGCGAGTAATTGATCAACTGGAAGATGACCCAGACCTCATAGGATTGATAGGGCCCCTTGCCGACAACCTAGATGAAATCCAGGTATGTCCAAGCGGCCCTGAGCTAATAGAAATTGATGAAATCGTTGGGTCAGATAACCTTAGAATTACAACACCACAGGTCGAATCACTAGGGGATGTTTTAGCTCAGCCAGAGAGACTAGGAACATCAGGGAGAACAAGTGCACCAAATCGCCTCCGTGAATTGATAAACATCTATGATGATGAAGAAAATCTGGACGTATCCCTGGTGACTCATGTACAGATCACAGAGGAAAAGGAGCCCGAGAAGGCATCTTCCCCAGCTCCCAATGCTCAAATTCGGAGCCCTTCACATAATGACCAGGAGGTCGAAACTGTCTTAGACATTGAACTACTCCAAGAACCGGAAACTCAAAAGGACAGTCTGAAGGACGAGCCAGGATCGGGCGAACAAAAAGAAGAAGCTCCTCAGTAAGAAACCGACATCTCAATGGCCAATTATCAAGTAAGTACCGAGCCTACCCTCGATGCTTCAATTTTAACCGGTACTCAAGCCTACCCTCGATGCTTCAATTTTAACCGGTACTCAACCTCCCGATGAGAAACAAACAGAGGTCGGACCTTCGGAACACATGGAGGAGGTTCAAGAACCCAATATTGAACAAATATACACCATCGACAGCCTAGGAAATATGCTCACCTGGGTAGATCAGCAAATCCCTGAACCCGTGGATGAAGTCGCTGACATACATGCCATCACCTAGGACCGGAAAATGAAATCTATCGTGCAGAGAACCACCAATAATAGGAGGATTACTTTAGATCACTCCACCCTCATCACCACAGAGGAAAACCTAATCAACACAGAGCATGCCAAGACATTCGAACTTATCGATGCAGGGATGGAAATCACAGATGCCACCCTGGACAGAGCAAAAAGGGATGAAGAGGAGTTGGCTGCTACTCTAAAGGAATTGGAAAATTGGCGAAATATTACCAGGACACCACACAGGTCGTGGTGTTCATGAGGAGCGAATTCCAAGAGGCCTACAACAAATTTACATATGAACGACACCTATTCACTGCAAGGATAGTTGATCTTTAAGAAGACACCCTCATGGCACTGGCGACGTGCAAGGATGTGGAGAGGTGGTACGAGAAAGCACACCAAGCCATGGAAAGGATCGACTATATCAGTGCGGTGCAACAAGGCCGAGATGCAGAAAAGCACGGCATCTGGGTGCTAAGGGAAAGCAGCATCGATCGCATAAGGAAATCGGTCGAATATTGGGTAAAAATGGCTCAAGAACCTCATCGGGAAATCCAAGAGAAATCGGTCGAGTGCGAGAAGAGTTGGACCAAGATCAACCGGGAAATGAGAGACATCGACCTCCCCGAATTCGGCACACCCGATGACTTTGTTGACTTGCGCGACATAGTCAAATCACATGTCGAACAAGACTCATCGTGGGCTATGAAAATAGAAAAGTTGGCAGACATGGCGTCAGGACAGGTGCAACAATTCATGGAGCACCCAATCAAAGATCGAGCCATGTTGCAGCAGTTAAGTGCCAGAATAATCAAGTATCGGGCACAGGCAGTAGAGATAAGAGAAATCCTTTCGACCCCAATGGACCAACATAGATTTATGTATGCTAACACATGCGTGGATCTCTTCGTCAAGTGGTCAGAGTACGAGAAGAGTCATCCACTCAAGTGAGATCATTTGATGACTCTTTGAAGACTGATAGAAGAAAACGCCATGTGGCGAGTTTTGTTTTACTTAGCTACACTTAAATAGTTATTTTTGTTAATAGTATGTTATAAATAGAAGGATTGACCTGTTAGCAAAGGTCGATGGTTGTTGCAAAGATCCTAATTGTTTGGATTGTAAAGAACTATTTCGGAGCTGCCTTAATTGAGAAGCCATGTTTAGAACCAGAGACAAGTTTGTGTTTTTTCATCAAAAGTGTGTATGATTGGATGTGGAGAAGAATTATTTTTTATTTCATCTCATGAATGGATGTTGTAACGAGTAAGAGCTTCTAAGTCTATTAAGAAGTTATCCGATTCAATGTTTTTTCATAGTTCTTGTCTTTAATGATGAAAAGTAAATCGTTGTGTTAATATGTGATTGATGATTAGAGTTAAGGAAACTATTTTTCTTGCCATCGTTTATCGCATGCATGTTTTCTTCTAATAAATTGTGTTATCGCACAGTTTGTAGTTTTAGGTCAAAGGCTAAAGGATAGAAGGCAAGCTGGTGTAACAGGAACCTTCCCCACCCAATGTCACCTCGATGGGGAGGTTCTTTCAGTTTAGGGAGGTTAACCCAGCGGAGACGTCCCCGGCAACCTGGGGTTTCAAGAGGCAGAAGATATAATATCGAGTTTTAGATTTCCCTCTTCACAGGTTACCACCAAGTTCAGACAGTTCGGCTAATCAGCCAATAAATGAAGTGTATGCCCTATTGAAAACACCTGCCCGGAATAAGACAACAGTGACACAATATATATTTTTGCAGGCTATAACTCAAAGGGTTAGTACTTCAATGACTGTCTGATATTATTTAATAAGCAATGCAATAGATATAAAATGAAGTCAACGTTTTGTCAATTGGCTATGAATGACCATCAATTCATCAATATCTAAGGAGATGACTAAGCCAATAATATATCCAATCAACAATTTACTCAATAAATGCTTCAAATCATCATTTAATTGCTTATATTACACTTTTGTTGCGTCAAGATGAGATATTCAACTATGACGTCAGCCCTAATTAGGTTAGTTTGGTTAGTTAGGGTTTGAAAATTTAGTTTTGAAAGTAGTTTTTGTACACTAAAACTTCAAATATCAGTGCCTTAGGGTATATGGAGTCAAAAGATAAGGGCACAAGGTCTTGAAAGGATGATGACTCAAAGACTAGAAGGTAGGATTCTATGGTGCTGCAAAGGCAGGGCCCTAGAATCAAAACCCTAGGGGAAAGAGGCTCACTCTGGTGTTGCTTAAGCAAGGCCTCGTGCTCTTTCCTCCTTCTCTAAATCAACTTGGCAAAACAGTTAGCCTAAAGAATAAGTCTAAGGGAGAAAGTGTTGCAAAGACAAGGTTTTCAAACCCTAGAAGGTGAAAACCCTAGGTGTAGGCAACCTAGGCCTAGGGCGTCTCCTTCTTTCAACCTCTAACTTCAACGTTAGCTCAGAAGAAACAAGACAAGTATAGCAAAGGCTAGGCTCTATCTCTTTTCTTCAATAGCTGAAAATCTTTCTCTCTAAGGGGACATGTAACAATGACCTACTTTTGTGCTTGTTACCTAGGGTTTTAAATCAGCAATATTATAAGTAAATGCAAGAAATTACACCTACAACCATTCATTTAAGAAGTTTTGCAAGAGAATTTACTTACATGTCATGAAGAAAAGCATAAGCAAACCCTAGTTGTAAACCTTCCTTGAGAGAAATGCCATAAATGCCAAAAATGTCCTTCCAATAGCAAGTGTGCCTCACTTAGACAACAAATCTACCCAAGAAGGGCGCAAAAATCAGATCTCACAAGTGTGAGTGAATTGTGTTATGTCAAAATGAGGGAAAACATCCTTAATTTATATCATCCAATGACCCTTAATTAAAAATTAGGTCATTAAAACAACCGACAACGCTGATAACTAAAAATCATATTGTTTTACATTAAACTGCTAAATAAAACCCTAAATGAGCAATAAGCAAGACGTCCAGCCCTTTTGAGGGAGACGTTGGCCCTTTTTAGGGAAAAATACAGCACTAGAAGACAAATGTTGGCCCTCATTGGGCCTCCAAGCTCTGTCACACGTGCCAAAACGCTCTGTCAAGGTACCACTCACTGGAGGTGACGTCATGGCTCCTAGATGACGTCATGGGGCATCAGAAAGCACACGTTCCACCTGTAGTGGGTCAATCCCACTGGGTTGGGCTCAACCAAGGCGTCCTAGATGAAAACATCCTCCTTCTTCTCTCGTGCAAAAGCTCGATCAATCATTGTCCTGTCTCTGCCCCTGATGAGGTTCCAGCAACCATCTGATGGGCTCTTCAGCCCCATGGAGGTCCGAACTAATCATCTCCCCATGTGTACCGGTCCACTTGGTACCTGTCCGTCGGGCATGGTCCTGCACATCAAAAACTTCGCCCTCCATGGGCTCATTAGTCCTA
>SNQJ01S0157327.1:0-12616 GCA_010110895.2 Picea sitchensis
ATTGCAAAATTATCTTTGCATCTTCAGTGGTAGCCTTGATGCAGCTAATATGTAAACAACGGTAATTTGAGACTTTTGGGTGTAGTCAATTGTTTTTTATTTTTTAATTAATTATTATTGGACTTTGGTAATTAGTAAAATTGTAATTTTATATTGTTTAAATTATTTTTTTCATGTATAATTTAAAAATATTGAGATATTTTAATATATAATTTGTAATTTGTAATTTCAATTAATTTTTAACTAGATTTTAAACAAAAATTGATATGAAAAATATGCATTTTTTTTTAGATTTTAGACAATATAATATAAAAAAATATGTATTTTTTTTTTGGATTCAGAAGAGTAAAAACATTAAAAAAAATCAATAAACTTGCAAAAAAACCATTTATTTTACTTTGTATTTTTGCGGGATTTAAAAATTATTTTAAAAAAATGTTGTATAAAGAAAGATAAATTAATTTAAAATTTGTTTTGTCAATTAAATTTAATTATTTAATTGATTGGAAAATAATTGTTAACCTCCCGCCCATATCTACTAAATAATCCACTTTGAATCCCATTCATTACGTTTCGTTCAATAGAAACCAATCACTATCTCTTTCAAACCAATATGCTATGTCCGCATACAAACATGAATATAAATAACCAATATGCTATGTCAGCATACAAACATGAATATAAATTGACTATAATCCAAATGAATTTGCAAACTTAAAAGTTTACTATAACCCGAATGAATTTGCAAAATTTTTCTTGTAAATTTTTTATTAGCCAAACTAGCATGAGCAGACAACGTTATCCACAAAAGCTTTGTTGTTGTTTCAAGCCTGTTTCAAATCATGAATTTTAGTTGGGTTTCATTACAGTTGCCACTGCTTAAATTAAAAATGATGAAATTCTTAAAGTTCTTTACCCAAAAGACTTTTAAATAGAGATTGAGAAATGCGACGAATCCCTGGCGTAAAGAACAGATAGCGACCGAAAGCAGTAGCCTTCACAGCTGAACTCTTCTTTTTTATTCACAAACAGAAAATTCTCAGGCTTAAGGTACCAATGCATCATGCCGTGTCCGTAATTCGCAAATTAACATATAAGAAGAATGAGAAAAAGAATGATAAAAAGTGAGTGTGCAGGTTTTTATCAGTTTCTAATAATATTGTTTTAGATTTTAGATTTTTATATGTTTCATAAACTTCATATACCATTTACATCAAGAAATCTAAAACAAGACAATAAAAAAATGGATCTCGAAATCTAAAACAACACAGTAAGAAAATGGTTAACCATATCTCTAGCACATATAGATATATTAATGTAAAATGAAAGGAGACTATTCTCTAATCATTTTAATAAACTTACTTAGCCTGTCATTCTTTAGAAACCATTGCAGGCCGTTCCATAGAATTATTTGAACAACGAACTTCCGCGAGCAATTCCCCATGCTATCAACGTTATTACAGAGGGGCGTAAGGCAATTCAGCATTTAGAGGACATGGGATTTGAGAGTGAGCGTTTATATATACAATGGACACCAACGTATGGATTGGAGCCTTATTGTTTGCAAATTCTATTAAAATACTTTGTTATATACCTCGATGAGTAGTCATTGCTGGAGTCAGAAAAAGAAGTAAAATAAATGGTTCTCTTGTAAGTATATTGGAAATTCTTCTCTTTTTGTTTTCACTGTTATTGGAAATATTAATTACAAGTAGTTCACGCATATGCAGACTCTCTGTTTGTCACGGAAAGCAAAGATGTTTAGTCTGTTTAACATAGTAAGGAGAAGTGTTAGCATAAGTGATATTTAATGAGCCGCTATTTATCTTTTTCGAGTTGAGTGAGTCTAAGTTATTGTCATCTTAATTGTTTTGAGTTAGTTTTACTTGTACATGAAGTTTTAGTCTTAGTCTATATATGTCCAAGTTTGTAAGAAGTTGAAACAAATATAGAACATAGAGAAGAGTTGATAGTTAGCAAGCAACAACAAGCTCTATAGTGAGTCAGAGATCTGTGAGAGCACAAGCTTTATCTGCAGAAGTTGTTGGAGTCAAAGCTCGACATAGTATTTTATTTTGTAATAGCGTGCAATGTCCAAGTTATTAATATATATCAAGTATTTTGTGTGTTGATATATTCATGAGTATTTTTGAGTTATGTAGTGTTCAAATATTCTGAAAATATATTCTATGTGTTTATGCTCAAGCTTAAGTTCACAGTTTATGTGGTGAGAGTAGCACAATGTCCAGAAATAAGGTTGATCAGAGTAGGTGCAAAGTCCACACCTAGAGCGCTGCAAACTCCAACAAGCAGTCCAAGTATTTCTACATCTCTAGATCCGACATTAGCAAGTTTGTTACCAAGAAAGACAAGAAGTCTACACGACATCTATAACGTTGACACAACAAATTCATTTTTTAATTTTTTCTATGTTCTCACAAATAGATGATCCTTTATCTTTTGAAGAAGTTGTTGATGATGTATGGGCTCAAGCCATGGATGAAGAAATTAGATGCATAGAGAATAATCAAACATGGAAATTGGTAAATGCACTTGAAAAAAATGATGTGATAAGTGTGGATTTATAAAACCAAGCAAGATGCAAAAGGAAATGTACTGAAGTACAACGCAAGGTTAGTTGCAAGAGGTTTTACACAACAACCTGTAATTCATTTCAATAAAACATTTGCACCACTTGCGTGCATAAACACAGTCAGAACTATGTTAGTCATTGTTGTACAAAACAAATGGCCTATTTAGCAAATGGATGTAAATTCAAAATTAATGAATAGACATTTAGAATAATAAGTATATGTGGAACATCCAAAAGGTTATGAGATTCTAGGAAAATAAAAGAAAGTGTACAAATTGAAGAAGGGACTATATGGGTTAAAGAAAGATCCGAGAGCTTGATACAATCACATAGATTACTATCTCATTCAGAATGGATTTCAAAGAAGTGAATGTGAGCCAAAAATGTACATCAAATTAAATTAGGAAGGTAATATATGCTAAGTGTTTTCCTATATGTAAATGATTTGATTTTTACAGGTGATTTTGGCATAGAAGAATTTAAGTGAGTCATGAAGTATGAGTTTGAAATGAATGATTTGGGGTTTATGAAATATTTTTTGGGTATTGAAGTTCACCAATCTAAAGTTGATATATTTATTTCACAATCTAAGTATGCACATGAAATCTTAAATATATTCAATATGATAAATTCCAAAGTATCCCCAACATCTGTCATAACATGATTGAATTTAAGCAAAGAAGATGAATGGTCCAAGGTGGATTCTACTATGTTTAAAAGAATGGTAGGTAGTCTTATGTATATGACAGCAACAAGACCTGATATAATGTATAGAGTGAGCTTGATTTCAAGGTTCATGGAAACTCCAAAAGAATCACATTGGAAGGAAAAAAAAAAAATTCTGAGATATGTGAATGGAACAAAAGACTTTGGCATTATGTCTTCTACTTCAGAAGACTTTAGACTTATTGGATATACTGACAGTTATTGTGGAGGAAGCATAGATGACAAGAAAATTACCTTTGGGTACACATTTCATTTTAGAACATGTAGTGTCATGGACATCAAGGAAGCAACCCATTGTGACTCTTTCTTCAACAATAGTTGAGTAAGTCACACCAACAAGTGCAACTTGTCAAGTTGTTTGGATGAGAAGAATGTTAAAAGATTTTTTGCAGGAACAACATGAACCAACTATAGTGTTTTGTGACAACAAATCCATTATCATGTTATTGAAGAATCATGTGTTTTAAAAGAAAAACAAGCACATTGATACAAGATATTATTTTATCAGAGAATTAGTGAATAACAAATAAATTTGTCTAGAGTTTTGTAGGTCTAAAGAACAAGTCACAGACATATTTACAAAAGCTTTGGAAAGAGATTAATTTCATAAACTACGAAATTGTCTAGGATTCATCGCAGTCATAAATGTTTGACAGTTTATGTCAATTCAAATTTTTAATGTAAATTTTGTATTTTGTAAACTCACCTACTTATAATTAAGGGGGAGTGTTGAAAATATTAATTACAAGTCGTGAGCTTCACGCTTACGTAGACTCTATCTGTCACGGAAAGAAGAGATATTTAGTTTGTGAGACATGGCAAGGAGATGTGTTAGCATATATGATATTTAACGAGACAATCTTTATCTTTCTCGAGCTATGTTATATAGATAAAATTCAGTCGAAGTTTATGTCGTCTTAATTGTTTTGAGTCAGTTTTACTTCTACATGAAGTCTCAGTCTTAGTCTATAAATGTTTGAGTCTGTAAGAAGTTGAAACACATATAGAACAAAGAGAAGAGTTGATAGTTAGCAACATGTATAGTGAGTTAGAGAACTCTGAGAGCACAAGCTCTATGTTTCTAAAAGTATGTAGAAGTCATTGGAGCTGAAGCTTGACATAATCTTATATTTTTGAATAGCACGCAGTGCCCAAGTTCTTAATATATATCAAGTATTTTGTGTGTTGAAATATTCATGAGTACTTCTTAGTTCTATAATATTCAAATATTCTAAAAATATCTTCTCTCTGTTAAAATAAATGATTGTTTTGCAAGTTTATTGATTTTTTTAATGTTTTACTGTTATGAATCAAAAAAGAAGTGTGCATATTTTTTATATTAATTTTGTCTAAAATCTAAAAAAAATTGCATATTAGTATAAAATCTAGTTAGAAATTTAAAAAAATAATTGAAATTACAAATTATATAAGATATCTCACTATTTTTGAATTATACATTAAAAATTAATTTAAACAATATAAAATTACATATACTAATTACCAAATAGTTGGATAAGTTATTAGTTAAAAATCAATACTCTTGGCCACCTCCTACCAATTACTTAAAATTAAATTTCATCATTAGAGCAATGAGAATGTGATAGCTATAACTTTGAAACTATATTTTTAAACACTCAAAAGATTGTTAAATCTCTTGCACTAATAAACTTGGTTAAATTTCTTGCACTAATAAAGAAAAAAAAAATACCTCTTTGTATAATAAAGTGTTTTTTCCTTCTGCATTATTATTTATTTTTAATTATTATAATTTTTAAAGACAAAATTATTGTTATATATTTTTAATTATAAAAGATGAAAGTTATTATTTATTTTTAGCGATTATAAAATTATTAAGACAAAATCATTAAATTTTTCACATATATATGTATGTATATTTTATTTAAAAAAAATGTTATGATTGATTTATTTAAAGTAAAAACAATGAATTATTCTTGGTTAGAGTTGAAAAGTTCAAATTTCACTTGCAACATTTTTTGTTGTTTTGTAAATTGTAGAAAATCAAGATCAAGTTCCATAAGGAAACCAAAGAGTAATGGCCGTTTATCAACAATAATATCATGATTAGACATGGCTTTCCCTTAACATTGAGATTGATATAATCTACACAAAACAATTTCTTCCTTTGACTTAGTTATCTCCAAAAAAGCCTACTTGAGCATAATATTACGATTAGACATGACTTTCCCTTAACATTAAGATTGACATAATCTACACAAAAAATTGTCTAGAAGGAAGTATAATAAGAAGTGCATCCTTGGACTTAGTCATATCAAGCAAGCCTACTTGAGCAATCACCACTTCCTTTGACAACCTTTCAAAATCATCATTTAGCTCTTTCAATCTATGCTTACAATTGAATATCTTTAATATGTCTAGATGCTTCTTAGTTTTCTTTATGAGATGTTCCATGCCCAAATTTATATTCCTCCTTTGACCAATGATCCAATACATAACCTGTCCTCGAAGATATGCAACTTAGTAAGGCCCCTTTCTACTATTAATCCCACCAAAGTATGACCTTCACTTCTACCATATTATTTCTTCCACAACGCAAAATGAAAGTAAAGGAGAAGAAATGCAACTATGATAAAAAAAAGTCCCCTCTTGCTCCACATATTTCAGAGTTCCCTCATATACACCATAAAAAGAAACACCAGGTTTGTTTGTGGCAATGTGCAGAGAACCAACTTTCCTTGAAACTTTAACTAGTAACGGCTTTCAAAGTCCATCAAAATCACTTTCAAAGTCCATTAAAATCATGTTGTATCTCCTAGAATATTTTTAGTGGAATAATCATCTCTCTGTCAAATAAAATCTCATTTGTTTCTCTCCATAGAGCCTAGAAAACAACAAAAGGAAGATCCTAGGAAGAGCCTAGAAAACAACAAAAAGAAAACAAAAATTTGATCTCCTCCAATGAAACACCACTCCAGTTTCCTACTCCCTTAGTAAGTGTTGTAATACTATTCCAAACTTTATAAAAGTGAAAACCAACAAACATACGAAAATAGACTCATATGAATTTTTGCATAACAAGCACCATCCTAGACCTTCAAAAGATCCTTTTATAAGGTTGTTTCATGTTAACACCTTGTTGGATTGAGGGGTGAAAACATGAATCTCATTACTATTATGTGACAAGCATGGGAGGAAAATTATATTTTTGCATTTTTTTGGTCTAAAATATGTTTTTTTTTTATTAAAAAAATGTCACTAACATTTGAACGAATATACTATTTCTTCGAAAATTAAATCTAACACAGTATGTATTATGGTCTTGAAACAATCTGATGAGTATAACACATATAATTATGTTATACTATAACACATATACTATATTATATGTCAACACATATACTATATTATATGTCAACACGTATAATATATACATATGTGTTATAATATAACACATATAATATATTATATGTGAACATGTATCATATATTATATGTGTTATGCTATAACACATATACTATATTATATAACACATATACTATATTATATGTGAACACTTATAATATATTATATGTGTTATACTATAACACATATATTATATTATACTATAACATATATAACATATAACAAGTTATATTGTGTTATAGTATAACACAATATATATAACAAAATTTTATTATCATTTTTTTATAAAAAGGTAAATTATAATTAAGAAAAAAAAAATATAATATATTATATATAATACCATACATATAATATGTATATATTATATGTAATGTTTATCACTATAATACATATAATATATTATATTGTTATATGTACCCATGATATATTTGAAAGTTAAATCTAATGCTCAAAACATTTGAAATTTATTTGGTATGGTAGCTAAATATATATATATATATATTTGTAAAATAAAAACAATCTCCATAAAGAATGATGGATCAAGCTTGGCATGGTCATTACTGAAGATAAGTTTTTTGGTTTCTTGATCTTCATTTTCTACAATTTATAAAACAACAAAACATGTTGCAAATGGGATTTGAAATCGAGTGAAAACTATAACATTTCTCAACTCTAATCAGGAAACAGATTCATTTTGTTTATGAAATAAATAAATCATAACATTTTTTTTTAAATGAAAATATATATGAAGAAAATTAAAGACTTTTGTCTAATAGTTTATAATGACAAACCAAATAATAACTTTCAACTTTTTATAATTAAAATATACTTGTGATTTTGCACTTAAAAAATAATATTACAAATAAATAATAATGTACAATAAAAAACATTTTATTATATAGAATTTTAATATTAAAATAAAATAATAATGTACAAGAAAAACACTTTATTTATTTATTGTTATTATATAAATTTATAATAATTAAAAATAAATAGCCAATGTGCAAATAAAAACACTTTTATTATATAAAGTGCTATTCTTTTAACACTAAAGTGGTATTTTTTTTATTATATAGGGTACTATTCTTTTATGCCTAGAAATTGGTATTTTTTTTCTTTATTAGTGGAAGAGATTTAACATAACACTTTATTCTATAAAGTGGTATTTTTTTTTCTTTATTAGTAGAAGAGATTTAAGAGTGATGCTGAGAGATTTAACAATGTTTTCCTTTGTTTAAAATATAGTGTCAGAGTGGTATTTTTTTTTTTTTCTTTATTAGTGGAAGAGATTTAAAAATTAGTGCAAGAGAGATTAGTTTAATATGTTATTCTTTATGGATGTGATGCAGGGGTTGTAGTATCTCGTGAATCCTTGTGAAGAAGATAGAGCAAATACAAAGAATTTTATAACCTATAATCTCAATACCTATAACCTACCAATATGACTTGTGAGTTTTGTTTTGTGTTTTTATTTATAAAAAATGGATAAAGAACTTAAATTTGAAATCAAATTTCTCAAACTCATTAACTATGATTTAAACACATAAGCATAAAATAAAATCAAAACATATAATGTTTACCTTGTGCTTAAATTTGTTTCCTTCTCTTTTCTTTTTTAATGGAGGAAATGTAAGAGTATTATGTTACTAAAATCAATAATGCTCTCACATTTCTATCAATGATGCCTTTAGTGATAGAAATCAATGTTCACTTTTCTCTTAGAGGGAGGAAACCATTACAATAATTCCTCAAGAAAAGGCTTTAAGCATCTACTCTTATTTATACTAATTCTATCTTCTAAAGAATATTCTAAAAGCAAGATCTTTCTAGAGTGGAAGCTTATGTAGGTCTTCTTACATTGGCTTGTTCATATTTGATGATAAGTCTTATTAACTAATGTCGTCCTTTGTGCATCAGATATATTGTCTACCTATGTGGGGAGTTAAGAGGTTTAGGTCCCTAACATTGCCCCTCTCCTTGATGAACAACCTTGTCCCTCAAGACTTGATGTAGGGATATTGTTCTTGAGAATGTTGGGTATTTCTGAGGTGGCATCTTAAGGTGTATATTTCCACTAGGCTAACACTTCCTTGATGGTGCGGTAACAAAGACGACGCTCATGTTGGTCCAAAAAATTCTTGTGGATGTAGCCAAATAGAACCTTCTTCATCCAATTTAGGGGCTTCGTTTGAGTTTGACACTTTATTATATAAACTGGTATTTTTTCATATACACATACACACTTATATATGGGTATGACTATTAATATTGATAAGACTAAGTCATGATTATTAAAATTCAATAAGATCCCTTATGATACATTTGTATACAGCAATAACAACTTGGAGAGAGTGACTTCATACAAATATCTTGGAATTGACATTCACCACAAGCTCAGGTGAAGTGTGGCATTGAAAGGATTATTGGGGGATGGAAAGCTTATTATAGGCTTGAAAACAATTTAAAAATCAATTGATTTTTGAGTTGGGATAAGAAACTCCTCTTTGAGACTCTTGTTAGACTGTTATTATTTATGGATGCAAATTTTGGGGATGAAATACTTATCGAGAATCTTGGTTAAATATAGAGAAAATCCAAAATTTTTATAACCTATAATCTCAAAATTAAAGGAAATACACCTTATCCATCCTCCTTGTAGAAACAAGTCTCTCCCCATTGAACATGGCTATGACTAGATACCTAATGTACAGAACAGCAAACAACATGGAAGACAAAGAGGCTACCTAAAATTGCTTCAAAATCAAAGTCATAACCACCATCGGCCTGTGAGGATGGCATAAGGGACTAGATCATAGCTCTAGAAACTATTGTGGAATCATGGAAGATACCATTTTACAAAATAGTGTCAAGTGAGCCTTTTTTTTTTCTTTATTAGTAGAAGTTTAAAATTAAGTGCAGAGATTTAACAATGTTTTCTTGGATTTAAAAACACTCTCTATTATATAAAGTGCTATTCTTTTAACACTAAAGTGGTATTTTTTTTCTTTATTAGTAGAAGAGATTTAACATAACACTTTATTCTATAAAGTGGTATTTTTTTTTCTTTATTAATTGGAAGAGATTTAAAAATTAGTACAAGAGATTTAACAATGTTTTCACTGTTTAAAAATATAGTGTCAAAGTTATAGCGATCACATTCTCATTGCTCTAATGATGAAATTCGATTTTAAGTAATTGGTAGGCGGTAGCCAAGAGTATTGATTTTCAACTAATAACTTATCCAACTACAAATCCGATATCAAAATGATTGCAAAATTATCTTTGCATCTTCGGTGGTAGCCTTGATGTAATTAATATGTAAACAACGGTAATTTGAGACTTTTAGGTGTAGTCAATTGTTTTTATTTTTTAATTAATTGTGTGGACTTTGGTAATTAGTAAAATTGCACAATTTTATATTGTTTAAATTATTTTTTTTCATGTATAATTTAAAAATATTGAGATATTTCAATATATAATTTGTAATTTGTAATTTCAACTAATTTTTAATTAGATTTTAGACAAAATTGATATAGAAAATATACCATTTTTAGATTTTTAGAAAATATAATATAAAGTATATTTTTTTTTTTGGATTAGGAAGAATAAAAACATTAAAAAATCAATAAACTTGCAAAAGAACCATTTATTTTACTTTGTATTTTTGCTTGCGAAAACTTAGATGTGGAAGCAGGACACAGACTAGAGCAGCTTGAGTTGGACATCACCCTGACTAAAATTGAGTTTGCAATTAGGTGGACAAGCTACAAAATTTTGAAGAATTGACAAGAATTTGATGAGAGAATGGAACACCTGGAGGCCAAGATGGCCCAACTGAACAACAATTGGAACCAGGAAGAAGAAAAGTAATCCTTTGTGTCATTTGTAATGTAAGCAAGCTCTCCAAGCACTCTGGCATTTGTCTAAGCCAAGGCTTTAAATAAGCAGAATATTAAGCAGTAAGGGAGCTAAGTCAGTCAATAGATCTAGTTTCATGGTAGATTGTAATCAGGATAGTAGGCCCAAAGCCATATTGGGCCATTTTGTAACCGAAGATGGCTTTGCCACCCCATTAATATAATACATGCCGTTTCACGTCAATTATTTTATTTATTTATTTATTAATAGGCTATTAAAAATAATTAAATAATAATCAATTAATAATAAAATTTAATAATAATCAATTAATAATTATTTATTTATAATTATTAAGAATAATAAATTATTATTTAATTAATAAAAAATGGTGATTAGAGGTAGAAATTAATATTTATTAATTAATAATAAATTAAATTGATAATTATCAATAATAAAATAAATATTAAATAACAATTATTTATAAAATAGAAAATAATATAGCATAAATAAAATAAGTTAAAAACAAAGGAAATAATAACAAATAATATATTATTAATGTCGAAAAATTAATTTATAATTATAAAAACTTTAACAAAAATAAAATAGTAAATATATAAGATGTGTATAAAGTTAATAATAATAAAGCATAACATGTATTTATTTAATTATCAATAATAAAATAAATATTAAATAACAATTATTTATAAAATAGAAAATAATATAGCATAAATAAAATAAGTTAAAACAAAATAATAACAAAATAATATATTAATAATCGAAAAATTAATTTATAAATTATAAAAAACTTTAACAAAAATAAAATAGTAAATAACAAAGATATTAATAAAGTTAATAATAATAAAGCATAACATGTATTTATAAGAAAATAATAAGAAAATAAAGACATTCCTAAAATAATACATTAAGAATGCAAAAATATAAAAATAAAGTAAGAAAACATTAATAATGTAAAAATACATTAATGTATTAATTAATTAATACCTTTCTGCAATACATAAACAAATATCAATATATTAATGTATAATATAATGTATTAACGTAATGCATAAAATTAATTTAGTAAATAAAAAAGTAAATAACAATGTATATTAATAGAGTAAATAATATGTGGAAATAATAAAAAAATATTTAAAAGTGCTAAAATAATAGATTAATATTGTTAACATTTATTAAGAAATCGTATTAATATTAGTATTAATACATTACATAATGTATAATTAATGTATTAATGTATATTAATAATAAATATACATATTATTAATAGAGTAAATAATCATCATTTTCACATATTTTCAAAAGGAAGTAAAAATGATGAGCATACTCTTTATGACAATGATGCTCATATAAAAGTTGAGATAGATGATGAACAAGAACATATACAATAACAGGAATAGGTACACAAACAAAGAGGAAGCAAAATGGATACTACAAACACTCTTGAGTCACTTATAAGGAATCTTATGGCACAGAGTAGAAGAAATGAAAGTGGTGGAACTCAAAGGAAGTCATCACGAACAATTCACGTGCCTTCTAGGTATCAGAACAATGAAAAAATGGTAAATTTCACTCTCTCACACATATATATATATATATGAAATGAAAGGAGGACATTCTCTAATTATTTTAATAAACTTAGACTATCATTCATTAGCAAAGTTTGTGACGAAGCCATTGCAGGCCGTTCCATAGAATTATTTCTAACGACGAATTTCCGGGAGCAATGCCCCATGCTATCAACGTAACTACAGAGGGACGTGAGGCAATTGAGCATTTAGAAAACATGTGCTTTGAGAGTGAGCATTTATATATGCAATTACTTTTTAAAAGGCAACCAACATATGCATTAGAGATTTAATGCATTACAGCTTTATTGTTTGCAAATTATGTTAAAATAGTTTGTTATATATTTGGATGAGTAGTCATTGTTTTAATAGGAAAACTAAAATTAAATTAAGTAAATGTTTTTAGTCTAATCCACTAATAAAGAAAAAAAAAAATACCACTTGACACTATATTTTTAAACAGTGAAAACATTGT
>SNQJ01S0157328.1:0-20374 GCA_010110895.2 Picea sitchensis
AAAAAAACAATCTTGCTAATTTAGTTCGAAATTCTAGATCTATTGTTTTTTATTTAGATCCATTCTTTTACTTAAAACACAAGTTAAGATGTAGCTAAATCAAGATCCACTATTGTGATCTAGATCCATTTAACTTTCAATAGAAAAATATAAATAATGATAATGGGAATACATTATAATGATACATGAGAGTTTATAATGATACATTTATAACAAAAAAATGGTGAATATATACATTCAAAGTAATGGATTAAATGATTTTCTAATTCCTTTTTTGAAAAAACTCAATCTAGATAAAGTTCTAAAATTCTAGATCCAATGAATATTTCCAAATTTAATGAAATATGTGTTTTTTATTTGTTGCCATACATGTGGTACTAGTTTCCCCAATGGAAGGCCATAGGTGTTACTGGTTGTACACATTTTTGTACCATACTAATACTAAAGGACCAACTATCTTACACAAAAAAATGTTTACAATCTCTCCATTCCAATCATTTTCCCAATATGTTATTTTTGTTTATTTATATAATAGAAATGGGTAATATTTTAATTTAAAAAAGGATATGGTTGTGCTAGACAATGTAGTAAAATGAAAAAGATGTTGTCTCTTAACAAAATCTAGCATAATCATCAAGCAATATTAGTTAGGTACATAGAAGTCTAGATCATCCTTCATAGAGGATTTCAAAAAGTTTATACTAGTAGAAATTCTAAAAAAGACACCTAATATCAAAATTGTTCTACATAACATAAGAAATACTAAGGAAATACATGCTTGTTGTGCATCTCATCTGGATTGATATTAGTACACTGAAATATTTGATTTCCCAAGTCCATGTGTTCAAGCATTTGATGGACTTTTTCATCTTCCTTGGGATCATAAGGGACAAAATTCACTTACATTCTAAAGTTAGAAGCAATATATTGGGAACCCTTATTAAGATTACAAACCATATTCCTTCACATTGAACATTTAGTTTCTAGAACCTGAATCTTCTTGTTTTGCTACAAAAGGGTGTCCATAATCAGTGCATTTTGAAGAATGCATTGGTGTTCATTTTCATGAACCTTTGTAACTCTAACCGGAAATACATATGTCCTATTTATATTGATCAAGTCTTAGAGCCTGTAGAAAAAATTGTGCATTTCCTAAATTTTCCTATAATACATATTCGAAATATCCCATAGTTGGTCGAACAAAGTATAAAAAAAAATACCCAAAAGGAAGTCTAGGAGAAAACAAATGTAAAAGGACAAACTAGACCTTTCTAGATATGAGAAAGAGATAGGCTCGGAATGTACTTTGACTATCATCGTGAGGACCCCTTCATGGAAAGAAATAATTTCCTAAAAGGCTCATTCAAAACCCAAATAAGAGAATTCAATGCATCATCCAGCAGGAGTCGAAACAAAATCAAAATGATGTGAAACCCGAACCCCGAATTATCAATGTTGTGAACTAGGGAAATAACCCAAAGCTAACAAACATAGAGCTAAATTTTAGAGCTGACGTAAAGCACCAAACTAGGATAGGAACCACAAGAAAATTCTCAAAAACAACTTGACCAACACCAGATAACACCAATCGAGCTATAAAGAGAAGGCCTTCTTAGATATCCAACATAACCAAAGGTGGAAATCACTAGTATTCCTCCTCGGTCATCACTTCATCACTTTTCCCCTAAGCCATAATCCCACCTTAGATCTACATAACGAGTCCCCAAGCTTTAAATCATCAACATAACATTAAGATTGTTATATCTGGGGATGTTTTAAGGGCGATGTGCATTGTATCCCATCTCCATCTAAATAACATACTATTTCTTGTTGTAATTGACATATGTGAGTTAAAGGGATTGGAACATGGAAACATACATATATTGACATTAATCACGAATACATGGGATATCTTGGAAACAAATTCTCCCCTTTTTCCTTAAGTTTCCTTTAGTCAAGATAGAGGTCATGTTAGCAAGGGTGTTCGCTTGTAGATTGTTGGTGTATGCCATTTTGGGGAACAATGCAACAGTTAATGAAGCAATTAAGAAAAGGACCAGAAAAGGAGTGTGCACTGAAGAATAAGGAAAATCAACGTGAGGAAGCATAAATTCAAAGGAAAAGAAGAAGGACGCGGATCAACCACGCGTAGGAAGTTAGATTGTGGAAAAACCTAATCCACATAGGGTTAGGGTTTTGGTCATTGATGTAATGGGTTTTAACCATATTTTGTAGTATAAATATGCATTGTAATATCCGAGGAGATCATCTAGGATTTGATATCTATCGAGTGAGAAGAGTTCTTTTCTGCAGTGAGATATTAGAGCTAGTTTTGGAGTCGGTTTTGGAGACAGAGTTATGAATTGAACCTGAGCATCAAGTCACAAGTTGTGGAGCTTAGTATGACATTGGTCAACCTCACCTATACTTGTGCCTTTCAGATGCACCTTTGATGTAATGTGCGCAGTGCAATGAGTCGATGAAGATGAATAAAGAAGAAAATAATGCCAGATATTTGTGGACATAGCCTAGGGGGGGTGAACCATGGTAAAAACCTATGTCTTTATGTTAAATTTCTCTTTTATGTGTTGCAATGGTTTATTATGAATGGATGAATGAATCTAGTAGTAGTAAAATGCAGTGCACACTAGATTGGTCAGATATTTCCTACATAATGTATGTTAATGAATGAATATGGTTATAAAATGGTGGATCTGATGAATGTTGAAGTAGAAAATAATACCTAACATCCCCATGTGAAACATCCCTTCCATGATTGCAGACATCTGCGTCCTGCAATCACTCATAATCCATATCGGGTGTAACATCCCCGACCACCCAGTTCGGGCCATGCTACTCCAGAAAACACTTTTATACTCTGACACCACATTGTAACATCCCCAACATCCAACTGGGCTATGCCACATAAAAATTTTGAGCTGGAATGCAATTAAAAACATATACACACAGAGATTCTTGCATAACTTTATATATAAAACTTAAACAGATAAATACATATTGTAAATGCACAAATTCATATGAAAATGACAATAATCATATACATGCATCATAAACATGAAATGCCCATAAATATAACACATAAATAATAATGCAACATATAAATTAACACACAATTAACACTTCTCTTGGTAAGACTATCACCAACTGCGTGAAGACCTTCCACGAATCTCCCAGCCTTAGACCACACTGCTCATCACTCTCAGCAGTGGGTCACCCCTGAGATGGGACTAAACTCCACCCAGGTAAAGGGGTTCCTAACTAGGTTGATGTATCACAGACAACAGGAAAGAATCTGTCACAAGTGCCTACTCAAACTAACATCCTACAGTCCCTCATTCCCCACATACCTATCCCACCCCAGGAAGTGTGCTCGTTCTCTGCTCAATAGTCCCTCGGCTACCCCACTTCCCTTCCAGAGCTTCAACAACAGTTCGAACAGGAAGTCTCAGAGCCCTGTAGTTGCAATTTAGCACCTTCGGAAACCAATTCTCAACAATTCTCTCACCTAGAGATAAATTTCTCACGGGCCTGACAACCCGCCTCCTTAGTATTCCACAGGCCTGACAACTTGCTTCTTCAGTCCATCTCCCAAACTAACTAGGTACAAAAATAGGTATGGGTATGGATACAGGTTCAGGTACAGTGACAGGAAGGTACCGAGGACAACTGACTGAGTGAGTGAATGATCATGGAATGATTGAATGGATGATTGAATGACGGGAAAATGAACTAATTCCAAACTATATGTATGCATGTTCCCAACTTCACACTTGTCATTTTGGGAGCTACTTTGGCCCACTTGTCCCCATCCTTAGAACAAGTGGGAGCTACTTTGGCTTAAGCCCCCTAGCTTAGCCCTTTTTCTTAACTTGTATCCCCCCCTTTCTCTAATTATTAGAGTTTAGTCCCCCATACTCTTTTATCATGGTCGTTATACGTGCAACGATGTATTTTATATTAATGATAAGACATATACAAAAAGAGGCTCACTGGCCTTTAGCATCTAGTCTTTCTGGCCTAATACAAAACATAAGCCTCCTAGCTTATAATAACTGGCTCACCAGCCTATAAAACACAACATATACACAAAGGCTCCCTAGCCTCAAAATCATGCTCACTTAAGTTGTTACGTGCGCTATCCTGGAATGTGCACACTTCATCATTTTAGTGTGCAATACATGTGTGCACTATACCATGGAAGGTTTAGACAAAAATGATATCAAACAACTCACCAACTTAAGTACATTTGCATTTTACATTTACAATTGGGTTCGGCCTAGGGGTATTACATCGGGTACGATTGCATTGTGCACTCTTTGAAAAGTGTTTCCTTCTGTTCTCCATAAGGGTCGATGATTTGCAGGGTTTTTTTGGAGAACTAAGGTAGAACCCAGGTCAACCCATACATCCAACAAATGGTTTTGTTGTCGGTCGAAACTCAAAATATCATATTGGAGAGGATTTGATGAGAAGGATAGTGAAGAATGCAGTGGTAGAAGCGGATGTTTAGGCCATGGAATCCAATTAAGCATGATATTGAAATATGGTTGGAAACAAAAGAGATCGAGTTCATGCAGAAAGACAATAGAAGATGCTAATATACTCCGCACCAATATTTGCAGAGGTATGTGTTTACTGATCTTCATGAGACATTTTATGTTATTTTCTAGAGTTGCTGGAAGAGTGGATATTGATATTGAAGGATAATCACCCGACTAATCAGATAAGACCAGTAGAGTGGACTATTGAGAATATTGTGCAGATACAAAGGGTCAATAATAAATTCACGCATGGAGTGGATTTCTGGCTAGACAGTATTATTGCAGGATTTATTTTTGAGTTTGCAGTCAATAATGCAAAGTCTTACACTACTACAGAGCATGGTTTTTTTAAGGGACCAAGAGGAAGGTACACTAGATCACTTTGCATGTCAATGAATATTTCATTTCATGATAAAGGTGTGATGACAATGGAGTCAGACAAATAAATCAGTCTGCGTTCATGAGGGAACTAGGGGAAGCACTAAGGAAGATCTGAGATATGGAGAGGGCTCTGGAGAGAGGGTAGAATAAGGAAGCAATGGACCCCATTATGATGGATGAGGAACATACCAGGGAAATAATGGACATATCGAGAGTGACATGCAACAAAAGACCCTACCAATATAAGACCAATAGTAAAAAAAGTGCAGTAGCTGAGAGAGAGGGATTGGACAACGATGAGGAGGAGGTAGAGGATCTTTGTGCGACGGGGAATATTGAGTAAATCATGTGTGCCACATATGAGAGAAAAACCAGAGGTCAAGGGTCTGGTGCAGAAGAAGGCTCTCCATTCCAGATCCGAATTAGTGTAGAATCCACAACCCCGTGTGCGACTAAGACATTTGAAGAAGAGGAATAGTTTAGACAACCAACAATTAGCAGTAGAAGGATTTTAGTAGGACGATGATCCAATGGAAGTTCAAGTGGAGGTACAAATTCATCTAATATTAGTCAGTTATCTACACCACGTAGAGGTGGTAGTACAACAAACTTTACAATGGAAGGAGTAGATCCAACTATTCGGTTACCATAGTTCCATGGAGAAGGGTCGTAGGACCCATAGAAGAATTTTCTTATTTGTGAGAAAATTTGGGCAGCCAAGAAGATCACAGATGAGGATACAAAAGTAGCGCAACTTCCGATCACATTCAAATACCATGCACTAGACTGGTATATGGACCTCACAGTAAACATTCCATAAGGAGAACCTATAACCATCACAGATGTGAAGAAGGCATTAATCAATGAATTTCAACGATCAAGTTCAGAGGATCAGTTCATGAATGAGATGATAGAAATCAAACAGAAGCCAGGTGAGTTAGTTTGGGAAGTTGATCAGAATTTCAAGAGACTAAAAGGTAAGTTGAAGTATCCTATAAAATATATGCAAAATAGACATTTATTTGTTAATTCATTATTGGCACATTTGAAGTATCCATTGAGGCAACAAAAGTTCCAAACTTAGTTTGAGGCTTTGCAAGAAACCTTGCAATTGGAGGAGAATCACTATAAACATACAGATCAAGCTATAGAAGAGATGAGAGCATGTCTGAAGAATATGACATTTCAGTTGAATCAGAATAAAGGAAAAGAAAAGAGGGAAGTTGTATGGTGTAACTTATGCAAAACATAAGGACATCATAAGAATGAGTGCCCAAAATTTGCGCAGCACTTGAGAGAAAGAATGCCAAATCCTTTACCCACGGGAGGGCCCTGGTGTGAAATATGTAGAACACATGTACATGGTCCTTATCATTGTCCCATGATGCAAAAGTATCAAATAGTGCCCAAGAGCACATTCTATAATTTCTGCAAGTCTGTAGGAAACGAATACAAGGATTGTAGAACCTTGGAAATAATAAAGGAGAGGACTTTAGATACTTATAGGGTGCAGACTGAACTAATTATAGGACAACCAACACAATTGTTTACAACAAAACCACAATATAATAACATGAAATAGTTTATATCACAACCACATTATAATAACGTGCAACAATTTGTAGTGCCACCATAGTATAATAATGTGCAGTCACAATACAATCAAGCACTAGAGTGTAATACACCATGCAAAGATAATCAAGGTAACAAAGGACACTTCAGAGGAGGGGGTCATGGAGGAAGAGGATTTGGAGGAGGTAGAGGACCAATAACATGTCACAATTGTCAGAAACCTAAACATTATGCAAGGGATTGTCCACAACCACCAACGAAATGCACATATTGTTGTGCAATAGATAATGATACAAAATAATGTCTGGCACTGTTGACAAAGATACATGAAAAGAGGAATCAAAATAACCAAAATGTTCAATGGACTTTTGTGGAAACTAGAGAATAGCATGGGAAGAAGATTAATATAGTTACTAGAGGAGGAACCAAAAAATGAGCAGATGCAAAAAAGAAGAATCATGACCAAAACCAGTGGGTCAGAAAGAATACAACATCTCAACAGTTTTATGCGCGGAAAGAAAAGGAGACATTCAAGGAGGAAAGACAAGATATTTTGAAGGAGAATATTTCTTCTACTTTAGGTACAAATCTAGGAGATCATGTATCAGTGTATGGCATGCCTCATCTATTTGATCAGACTAGCAGAGATCATACTTCATAACAAGTGAGTAATCTTAGAAACCTTTTGGGGTCTTGTGTAAAGTTGTTGAATGATAAAACCTTTCTACAAGTATTACATAGTTTGTTAGAAAAACGAAATTCTGGAGAAGAGATGAAATTAGAACATAAGACGATTAATCAAGTCCATAAGAAGAGAAGAACAAGTAGGGATTTCAGATTGAATGCAAATATTGGAGACTTTAACATGGGGTACATCATATTAGATCTGGGGTCTGAAGTAAATGTTCTGCCTAAGAAGACATGGGAAGCTACGGGGGAACCTACATTGGGATATTCACCTATTTAGTTGAAGTTAACAAATAAACATAGGGTGGTACCAATTGGTATATTGAAAGGCATACCAATGGATTTAGATGGTGTGCACACTATGGTAGACTTTGAAGTGATTGATATAGTGGATAATACTACACTGTATCCAACATTGTTGGCACTGGATTGTGCTTTTGATAATCAGGCTATTATTAACTTGAAGACTAGAAATTTGATCTTTGAATCAGGAGAATACAGATTCATTGTGCCATTAGATCCCTCAGAAGAAGGAAGATATGTTGAACCTATGATATAGAATTTTATTACAAAATACATAAACCAATTGTATAGAACTACCATGCATGAAGAAGATTATGTTAACCCAACAATTGATGGAGTTCTTAGTTGGAGAATCATTAGTTCTTTTGATTCAGACTCTGACATAGGACTAGAGAATTTGCAACATCGATTGCATGAGTTATCCACCAGAAGATGTGTAAGAATGACACGTGCACTAAGATGGGTTGGTACAGTGGTAAGAGAACCTCCAAATTTTTATGGTCAAAATGATTTAGAAGAATTTTTAACTAAGTTTGAGTTAGAAGTTTTTTAAATTCATAGGTTACCGATTTTGGATATTTCTTTGAAAGCTACACCTACACATTGGTGGGTTACTTATAAAGAGAAGATTTAGAATTAGTATCAATGCAAGAGGTTAATGTGCATCATATTTGGTGCAAAACATGAGAAGAAATATATGCATAAGTATGATGGACTGGGACAACCCAGAGAACATCTATACATATGTATAATCCAATGGATATTGGTACCACGATAGGAGTGGCCTCATGACTTTATTCATACATTGGAAGGAATCCCAAGGAATTGGTACACAAAATTGGAACTACGCAGAGAAACTGCAAATTGGGAGGAGATACAATATAACTTTTTCATTACATTTTCATTTGAACATGAGAGTCCAGAGATAAATACAACACTGAAGTTAGTAAGAGATAGGATCTTTGAAGAACCTAAAGTTGATATTGTAACAACTTATCAGAACCATAATAGATAGACAGTCAGACAGTTACTACACTATTACCATGTCGCAGAAGATGATCCAACAAAAGAAAACCCGCGCGATATTAAGATTACAGAAGTTGAAGGGGAAAGAGAACTAGAATGTCTAAAGTTAGATTCAAAATATTTTGTTGCACCACTGAAGATAAAGAAGGTAAATATTGGAGCATGAGAGAATCTAAATATTGCAAGTATTGGGGACTATTGTGATAACTAGACATTGGAAAGAATAACAAAGTTATTGCACGAGTATAGTGACCTATTTCCAATGACGTTCTCAGAGATGAAGGGGTATAAGGAGAACTTGTAGAAATGAAGATCCCTTTGAAACCAGATTCCATACCAATAAGATATAGACCTTACTGGTTGAATTCGGTGTATAAGAAGAAAGTGAAGGAAGAAATTAATAAAATGTTGGAGGTTGGTGTAATAGAACCCATGGAATCATTTGAATGGATTAGACCTATGGTAGTGAAGGAGAAGAAGCAAGGGAGAATAAGGATCTATGTAGACTTGAGGATGTCTAATGATGCATGTCTACATGATCCCTTCCCTACTCCATTTACAAATGAATTATTAGATAATGTAGGAGGTCAAGAAGCATATTAATTTACTGATGGATTTTCAGGATATCACCAGATCTGAATAGCACCAGAGGATCGACATAAGACTACATTTTCTACAAAATGGGGGTCATATTAGTACACAGTGATGCCTTTTGGATTGAAGAATGCCTCTGCTATTTTTTCAAGGGTAGTAGTAGCTGCATTTAAAGACTTTATTCATAAGTTTTTGGAAGTGTATTTAGATGATTAGACAATATTTATCTTATTGAAGGATCACGTTGAAGTGTTAAGGTTGATTTAGACAGGTGTAGACAATGTAAAATTTCCTTGAACATTAAGACATGTATATTCAACACACCTTTTGGGATCTTGCTAGGACATGTGGTATGTAAACAGGGTCTGCTGGTAGATCCTGTGAATATTGTTGTCATTGTTAAGTTACCACCACCTAAGTCAGTGTGCCGGTTAAAATGTACACTTGGTCATACATGCTACTACATGAAGTTCATAAGGGGATATGCACAGATTAATACACCCATGGAGAAATTGTTGAAGAAGGACATTAAGTATCATTGGAATGATGAGTTCCAATAGAGTTTAGACATATTGAAGGAGAAAATGGCGACAACAACAATTCTAGTGTTTCCAGATTGGTCAAAGGAGTTCCATGTTCATGTAGATGCATCTGCAATAACACTTGGAGCAGTAATAACACATCCAAGAGAAGGTGATATAGATCACCCAATAGCATTTTCAAGTAGGAATCTTTCATATTCAGAACAAAATTACAATACAACATAAAGAGAAGGTTTGGCTATGGTTTATGCACTGCAGAAGTTTAGACATTATTTGTTAGGCCAACATTTTAAGATGTTTATAGATCACTCTACTCTTATATACCTTGTCAATAATCCAATGTTGGGGGGAAGAATATGTATATGGTTGTTGTTATTTCAAGAGTTTTATTTTGAAGTAGTTGTGAAGCCTAGAAGATTGAATGCATGGCCAAATCATCTGTCCAGGATAACTTATGGAGAGGAACCAAGAAACTTGGAGGACAAATTTCTCGATGCACAACTGTTTTCAGTACATATTGCTGATGAATATTTTGCTGACATTATTGAATTTTTGAGTACATGATTTGCCCCAAAGGAATATAATATTGTGCAAAAGAAGAATTTGGTAGTGAGCCTACAGACTACCAACTTATTGCAGGGAACTTGTATAAACTAGGAGCAGTTAACATTCTAAAGACATGTGTCATGGAGTGTGAACGTCCTATCATTTTAGCAGAAGCACATGAAGGAATAGTTGGAGGCCACTATGCAGGGAAGGATACCACGTAGAAGATATTATTCATAGTATTATGGTGGCCAACAATTTCTAAGGATGCAAAATACTATTTTCAGGCTTGTGATGTCTGTCAGAGGGTAGGAAAACCATGTTGGAGGGATGAAATGTCACTTAGACCTTAGGTAATTCTTAAAGTGCTTGAAAAGTGGGTAGTAGATTTTGTGGGACCAATAAATCCACCATATAGGAGATTAGGAGTAAGGTATATCATTACAATGACAGAATATTTAACCGGATGGGTTGAAGTAGTAGTAGTAAAATATTGCAGCGCATAATCTATAGCACACTTCTTGTTTAAACAAGTGATTACAAGGTTTGGATTCCCTGGAGTTTTGATGAGCGATCACTCCAATTTAAAAAATGACTAAAGAATTTAAGATACATCATCAGAAGATCACTCCATACCATTCCCAGGCTAATGGGACAATGGAAGCATTTAATAAGATATTGAAGAATTCCTTAACCAAGATTTGTAATGTAAACATGGATGATTGGGATTTGAAGATACCAACAATATTATGGGCTTATAGAACTACATGCAAGAAGATTATAGGGAAGACACCTTTCATATTGGTGTATGGACATGAATCAATAGTCGTTTTGGAGTATTTGATACCTAGTTTGCACATTGCATCCATTACAAACATGACAGAAAAAGGCACAACTCAAGAAATATTGGCTCAACTCATGGAATTAGAAGAGAACATGATTGTAGTTGGTTTCCATCAGGAATTACAAAAAGAAAAGGATAAATCTTGGCATGATAGACACATTAAGAAGAATAACTTTAAGGAAGGAGATCCAGTTCTCCTCTATGATCATAAATACTTGCAGCACCCAGGCAAATTCAGAATGCATTGGCTAGGGCCATATGAGATAAAGTATGTCACAGATGGAGGTGTTGTGCAGTTGCAGGATTTCACTAGAAAAGAGATGCAAGGATTGGTGAATGGAAGTCGATAGAAACTGTATAGGGACAGTCAACCTAGTATCCATCATTAGTTGCAATGTAGAGAAGTAGAATTGTGCATAGTGTATATAGTAGGAGTTAAAAGAAGTAAAAGGAAAAAAAAATGGAAATAGAATAAAAATACAAAAACATGTAGTAGATAGATAAGTGGTCTTGCATATAGAGTTATATGATACAGTGCGCAACAGAAAATAAGTGGTGTGATAGAATAAGAATATACTACATGCCAGAGAAAGATGACTAGACAGAAAATGCAACGCGATGGTACGGAGAGAGCCAGAAAGAGGAAAAGGGTGATGAGAGGAAAAGTACAAGCACAATAGACCATTTATGACAGAAACTATAAAATAAAAAAAACTTGCAAAGGAAGACTAATTGTGTCATTGAGAAAACAATATCTAAAGAAGAAATTTGAATATGAGAAGGTGATTTTGAGGAGATTCATTGAGGATTCATAAGAAACTTGAGAAGGATTTAGAAGAATGAATCCACTGAAGTTCGGAGCTCCCAATCGAACTGCAAAGAATACACACAACGCCACAAGATATCTGTAGGAGCAAGAAACCACATAAGTAGAAAACCCTATCCAACCAGATGGAGTTTTTGATGTGGATGTGATCCCATCATCCATTATTGAACCAATTAGTCCAACCATTGTCGAAGAACAAGAACCAATGATTGAGCAAATGGATTTTGATCTAAGGATGAAGGAACAAAACCCTACACAACATCTTGGTGTAGGATAACCATAATAGTTGAACGGGGAGTATGACAAGCGTACATAATCAAATGAGTTGAGGGCACCAACTGGAGTAGCGTAAAAACCTATCATGAATCCATCACAACAATAATAAGATTAGGTCCAGGTAGAAGATGTCACAGGTTAACAAAATTCCAACACATAAGAAGAAGAATATTCACACCAAGAAGCAGGGTCATTGACAAGGACAACAAAAACAAAGGAAAAACAACCAATACAGAGATCACCATGCAAACAGAAACAAGCAACATTTGAATTACCATGCATACCTTAAGGAGTCATGATCCTTTATGATATATTAGGATGTGTTGAAAAACTGAAGTATTTAGACCATTATGTAACAGTCAGGGACAAGTTCCCTAAGTTTGCACCACAAATTTATATGGAGAGTAAAGGAGAAAGTTCATCGGGAGTTCCAATTTTGGAACCAAAGCAGTGGATAGTAGGTAGTATAACATAGTAATAATGAACTTATTAGAAATCCCTCATTTTGGGAAGGGTAAAGATGTAAACAATTGCGTCAAGCAATTACTTCCATTGGTGCATGGGGGTATCTATGGATGGACATGATAGTATCAATAGATGTGGTTATAATTACATAAATTACAGGTCTTCCAACAAATGGAGAAAATCCAGCACAATACTTGGATGATAAGACAAAGGAGAAAGCACTGGTAGAGGAGATGAAGAAAACATATGGTACTAAGAGAGGGTCCGGGGGAATCATAATCAACAGAATCAATGAACCTGTGATGAAGTTGGAAATGAATTAATGGCTTGCAAATTGTTAAGGAAATGTCACAAGGAAGAAGCACATGCAGGATTTATAACAACAGACACGCAGTGCATGAAGGGGACTCTACTCAGTTGGAGCTTGTATTTACTAAATTTATTTTTGGATGACTGTAAGGATGCATAGGATTTGGGAACAGAGTTTCATTATGCATGATTGATTATATTGATAGATTTGGTGGGTTGGGGAGAACCCAAATACAGTGAATTTTACCCAAGGTCAGGAAAGTGTTGGGCAAAAATGTATATGACATTAAGGCACACATCAGACGCAAAACAAAGGAAGTCAAATTCCAATATATTTTCCATGTATTATGAAAAAATGTAGCAAAAGATTGCCAGTACTTGGAGGATACCACTAAAGGTAGTAAGGTAAAATCAAGGAATAATAGACTTTATGGCTTCTAGACACAATATGTGGATCAAGGAAAAAAGGGATCCCATGAAGGAATGGTTATAATTAAGGAATTGTGTGACAACAAAAGAGGGGCAATGGGCCATGAAATAATGGCCTGAAGAATGGAAAGTAGCAATAGTGTCCAAGAAGGGATCAAAAGGTAAATAGTAGGAAGAGGTTGGCACATCAAAGAAGAAAAATAGTCCAACAGCCAACACAAGAAAGACAATAGAATGCACGAAGGAAGCAAAGGGGAGCACGACAGTTAAAAATCCAAGGCCGGAGAACCCTATTCCAAATCCTCCAGCACGGGAGAAGAACCGTGAAGAAGTAATAAATGGAGGAATGTAGCAGAATGATATTGATGGAGGAGCGCAAAAGGATGTCAATGTTCCTACGCAAGAGGAACTAAGAGGTGGAGATGTACGAGACAAAGAGATACCAACTACTACAATGCAAATAGAGACTCTGTCAATGAAGGGGACAATCTTACAGGCAACAAGACATAGAAAAAATATGAAGGTGCACAAGAGCATCCCTGAACTAATTTTGACAGAGGATGATGTGGAGATGATCACATAGAAGGTGCAGGACTATGCAACAAAGTCGTTGGATGATGTTGAGAAGAAAAGGGAGGAGATCATTAAGAAGATGACAAAGGTTAAGGGGGCATTGGAAGAACTACAATTGAATACAACACAACATAAGGAATAAGAACAACCACAACATACTGCTAAGGAAACGATAGTTCCAACGCAGGAGACGGTTCAAATTGTAGCATTGGGGAATGCAAATTTTTGTATTACTCATGAAATGTTGTAGATTGACGAGGAGACAATTCAAAGACATTTGAAAGAAATATATCACTTAGACTTGGAACTATACAGGGTTCCAAAAAAGGTTCTATATAAATTACAATTCAATGTCACGCATGAGATTCAATCAAGGGCTCGCACAGATGCGATAGATTTACAATTGGTCAAGCAAGTAAATGACACACTAAAGATAACAATCAACCAGGTGAAGGTTGAGAGGTAAAAAGTGAAGCAACGCACTGACTGGATAGAGAAGCACATAGAATAAGTGTTTAATATGATTCCTGACAGCATAGAGGAAGGAAATATAAAAACAAAAGAGAAGATCAAGAAAATAGCACAAACAATGGAGAACTATAGAATCCATATCACAAAGTTGATGACACTCCTACAACCAAGAACTCCACCAAAGTTCAGATCACAAAGGGTGCAAGAGGTGACAGATCATAAGGAGAACATTGTGAAGACCTTCTAGGAAATCATAGATTGATATGGCATAAGCGTACAATTATGGATGAGTCTACAAGAATATGACAAACTGCAAAACTTAGAAAATAAAGAAGAAGGAGTAAACATTGTTGTGCAAGAATTGAAAAGAAAATAAAAGATGATGACCATTCAATATAGGTTGAGAAGTGTGCAGGACTTGAAGAACCTATAGGAACAGATGAAGAGAATACATGCAGAGAAGTAGTCAAGGAAAGCTCAGTTGGAGCCACTTCAAGAGAGAGTAGAGAAAACGCTAACTGATATTGATGCAACCAAAGGGGAGATTGGAAAAATTAGGTTGGATAATAAAGAATTGATCAGGAGCACATCAATGAATAAACTGTGGAGTATGTAGATGAGAAGAGCACACAGGAAAAAAATCAAGCTGAAGAAATTTCAGGAATATTCCAAGAGTTGAAGAAGTCAGTAAAGGATTCAAACACCGTCTGAGTGGCTCAGGACAAGCCACATGTAAGTGGTGGGGGGATATTTTTGGGAACAACGTAGCAGTTAAGAAATCAATTGAGAAAGAGACCAGAAAAACAACACAAGGAAGCAGAAAGTCAAAGGAAAAGAAGAAGGACATGGATCAACTACGCACATGAAGTTAGATTGTGGAAAAACCTAATCCATGTAGGGTTAGGGTTTTGGTCATTGATGTAATGGGTTTTAACCCTCTTTTGTAGTATAAATATGCATTATAAGATCTGAGGATATCATATAGTATTTGATATCTAGCGAGTGAGAAGAGTTAGAGTACTTTTTCATAGTGAGATCTTAGAGCTAGTTTTGGAGTCAGTTTTGGAGACAGAGTTATGAATTGTAAATGAGGGTCAGGTCAAAATCTATGGAGCTTAGTGTGACATTGGTCAGCCTCACCTATACTTGTGCATTTCATATGCACCTCCGATGTAATGTGTGTAACACAATGACTCAATGAAGATGAAAAAAGAAGCAAATAATGTCAGATGTTTGTGGACGTAGTTCGGGGGGGTGAACCATAGTAAAAATCCATGTCTTTATGTGGGATGTCTCTTTTATGTGTTTCAATGGTTTATGATGAATGAATGAATGAATCTAGTAGTAGTAAAATGCAACGCACACTAGATTAGTTTAATATTTCCTACAGAATGTATGTTAATGAATGAATATGGTTATAGAATGGCAGATATGATGAATGTTGTAGTAGAAATGAATACCTAACATTCCCACGAGAAACATCCCTTCCACGATTGTAGACATTTGGGTCTTTCAAGCACCCATAATCCATCTCGGGTGCGACTGCATTGTGCACTTTGTGCACAGTGTTGCCTTCTGGACTCCAGAAGTGTCGATGGTTTGCAAAGTTTTGTTGGAGAACTAAGGTAGAACCCGGGTTAGCCCATACATCCATCATAGATTTAGGGGCCTCAAAACATGGAAAAACTTGATATCCTCAAACCTAAGAGTCTCGTTTTTTATTCTATATACGAGGCTAACCAAATTATTTTTAGATGGGATATTTCGATTGTTCATAATATTGATGATTATGGATGAATGCCCAGTAACTATCAAAGTATTCATGATAGCAACATTTATAGGTAAAAGTCCCTAAAGGAGAGCATACACCTCTACCTGGTTGTTTGTGGCTATCCCTAGAACCCATTCACAATGCAGCTCATGTTTCCCCTCAGGACTAAGGATGACCTCCCGCCTCCGCACATGCCACCCTTGGTCTAATATGTTAATTTTTTAACCACACCATTATAAGTCATTAATTTATTATTATTGGATCCATATTTTTAATTTATAAGGATAGGATCATGAGAATCTTCTCATGTCCAACATAAAATATGTATTCTTTCAATTCATCAACTTAACATGTAAATAATTAAAATTAAATTCTAATTTTAAACATTGAAATGATATAATTTATATCTTATCAATAAAGTTTCTTCCCTAAATTTTATTTACCCTTGAAGGTTGATATCACTAATGTCTCCTATGGATCTAAATGAAAAACCATAAATCTTTAAAGAAGTTTCATTATTAAATTGTTTTCGATGAAATGCACATCCCAAGGAAACCCATCATGAAATTCCCCTCGTTCTGAGGATCGTACATAGGGTAAATTGCCTGGTTGTAGTTTTGGCAACCTAACCCTATGAATATATTGAGTGAGGCCCACAATATTCACAATGGTAGATAACTCAGGGACTAGACCCCACAACCTTTTGCTTGTAATTCACATCATTCAACCACACAAGCTAACCCACTAGGATATCATTCATTGTGACATTTATGAATATAATAACCTCTTTATGGAATGTTTGGTAAGTAATATACATAAACACATTGTCCTTCACAATGATTATCTAATTTGGTTTATCCAAAATTGAGCATCGATGCACTTCATCAATATAGGTGCATCAATTATGGACACATTGTTGAGTTGTGATGATATTTTTTGCACAAGGTATTATTGCTCCCATATTCACACCAAATCTCGATGCATATTTGTACATAACACATTGTTACATGTGCCCTATATCAGTAACTACCAATGAAAAATTGCAATTACCACTATGTATTAAACATGGTTACCAATTTGATGAGAACCCTCTATAGTTCTCATTCTTTTAGAGGTCACATTTAGTAGTTTACCCCTTTTTCAAAAAGTGGTGTGTTATTACCTCAATTTCACTCACAAGAAACGTTCAAACAAAAATACACTAAAGCATCATCGATTGGAAATAATGAAACATAATAACACGAATTCATGGCTACTTTACACACCCATTTAAACAATATCAACCTTCTAAAAATGGTTTTTTTACTCACTTTCACAACCTTCTTATGGTATCACCCACAAGACTTGCACGAGATATCCTTTGATACCCACATGAGTCCTCTCAAGCTTGTGAATGCCTCCTTTCGGGAACATTTATGTCTTATAGGCCTAGTTCATGTAGCTCTAGGGTGATTTATAGGGTGAACTTTAGCCTCTAACTCATCAATTTTGAGTACTTCGGCTTTCCAAGAGTCTCCATCAAGCATTGGGGATCCCATTTCAAATAAGGAGCGATCACATTGGAACTAGTTCTTCATTGGAGCTTAGAATTTGCATATAAATAAAATCCTTGAGGTATCACTTGAAGGAGAGAATAATTGCAAGGTCATATTTGAGGAATTAGCTTGGAGATCAAACATATCACTCTCTCATCTTTACCATATATTTCCTACATGCTTGCATGTTCCCCTTCCTCGAGGAACTAAGTGTTCTTCATTCAATTTAGTTAGAGGGAGATTTCAAAAAGGAAAATGAGCCATCCCAAGGAGAGTCTTGTAGTCCATTTTCCTCCATTCATTCTCACCAAGTGATATTACACGTTTTTATGCTTTTCCATTGGACTAATATATGAGTATTATTGTTTCCCTCCATTTTTTGTATTTGAATGGCATTCTTGTAATTAATCTCGTTACACAATTTCTTGCATTCTTCTTAGTTATTTATTTTATGTTATAATACTCTTGTGTTCATCCCACAACTAACCAATATCTATTGTGTAGTTCACAACCTAGTTAGATTAAGGGGTTTCTCTCACCAATACAAAAAAATCATTGATATGTGGTGCTACTAGTAGCACCTCTTTTTTTGAGATATTTTTTTGACATTTTGAATATTCTTAATTACATGTCGAAAAAATATTAATGTTATTTTTTCATTGTTGTTGTTTTTCAAACCTAAAATTTAACATTTTTTACTTTATTAAAATTATCAATAATGTTATATGTTAGGAGTAGTAGTTGTTGGAGGGGTGGTGGATGGATAGGGTCAGCTACAATCTTGAAGGAACCAAAGTAATGTAATTCGATTGGGGATAGGCTCTACCACAAATAATGAGGTGAAGTCCCTAATGTTTTATAAAGGCCTATATGTCCTAGAAAACAAAGGAGTTCATGGCACCATGATGATTGGTCACTCTATAATCATTATAAAGGCACTTTCCACTTTCAATCTTGATTTTAATCCTCAAATATTTGGATTCTATCAACAATTAATTGAGGTAAGAAAAGAGTTTGAATCCTTAGTGTTATTTCATCTGTATCAGAACCATAATAAGGAGGAAAATACCCAAGCCAATGGAGGGTATTTCCTTTGGTAAGGGAGGATATGTAAAAATGAGGGGGGGATTATTTTCTCGTCCACGTTCCCCCCTCAATTAATTCAATTAGAGAATCCATGATAGTAAACAACATGTATTATGTCATGAATTTACAAGGAATAATAACCAACATCCATCAAAGCCTTGCTACATTTCTTCAGACATAAAATAATGAAGGGCACGATGTTGGAGAGGGATTTTGCATATGGGATGGATTGGTGGTTTGGGGGTTTAATACCATAAATCAAGGTTCCATAGGACATTGCATAATTTAAATAGTATATTCTTTCTCCACAACTTTCTCTATGTATTTTCTTCCTAGTTATCACTCACCATCTCATGTGTGTTTCCACAATTCACCCCCATTATAAGAACCGACACTTTCTCCTCTATGATTCTAAGAACTCGCAATTTAAAAAATATATATATGAGAAGAATGTAACTGGAACTAGTGGTAACATTACACACTCAACTCTACCATGGACTAAATGGAAAGAGGGTTTTGAAAGGAAAATAAAGGTGCACAATATAATTTGAAACTAGTGCACCATAAACATTATCAAACATATTTTTAGCTTGCATGAATGGGAGGAGGATTCATGTGCCTTATTAATAGTTCAACAATGAATGGGAGGAGGATTCATGTGCCTTATTGACAATTCAACAATGAATGGGAGGAGGATTCATGTGCCTAATTGATAGTTAAAAGGGGAAAATACGTCTAGATTCCTTATCCATTACATATATCCAGTCTCAATTGAAGCACATAATGGCGCACTTGTAGCATCCCTTGCATTCATGGTTTCTTCTCTCCCTATCCAAATGGATATTTTGGTAGACTCAACCTCCTCTATCCTACTTAAAACTTTTGTGTATCATGATACTTCTCACCTGATGTAAGTCGCGGAACCTCACCTGCTCATTCAGTCACCTCTACTATTGTTGCTATGTATTTTGAAGACCCAAATACACCAATGGACCTATAGGTGGATGCCCTATCTAAACTTCATTAAGTTTTATTTACTTGCTTCTTTTATATACTCTATTGTTTTCTATTTGTACTAGGCCAATTCATATGATAGTAAACATATATTGGTTCCAAACTTAGGTGTTTTTGGGCTAAATTTTCTACTTACATTTTCTATGGAAATTTCGAAGGGTATGGTGTTTAACCCTTCCCACCTTTTCTAAATTTCTAGCTATATGGTTCAATTTCAACCTTTTATAATGTGAAGTCTTGAACATAACTATGAAAAAATAATGTTGTGCGTCATTTATTTTCTCGAAGTTACGCTTTTAATCTAATTGTATATTTTTAATTCATTTACGATGACATATGTTTAAAATAAAAATTCAAATAATGTTTTTTTTTTACATTTTCTTACCTTCACTTCAATGCATATATAATAAATAGAGCTAAATAACACTAATTTTAAACATTTAACCAAAAATTACACAGTTAAGTGTCAAAGTATATATATATATATATATATATATATATATATATATATATATATATATATATATATATATATATATATATATATATATATATATATATA
>SNQJ01S0157329.1:9403-22171 GCA_010110895.2 Picea sitchensis
CCCTTTTTGATGTATATTATAGTGATGATGAGCAACAAGCTTATCCTACATTTGATCACTATAAAGATACTAAAGTGCCAGTCAGCAAGCAGAACCACCCCATGGTCCCTATTTATGATGAATACGAATCTGACCCTGGGGAGAGCCAAGAAAAGGAAAAGGAACTAGAGGAACAACTGAGCACATATTTCATTCCAGAGCCATTCAACGAGCAGCTACTGCCTGAGATCAGTGAGCCTACATCAGTTGTCCATTCACCTGTGCTTATCAAAGATATTCAACCACATGTGAGCAACTCTGTAGCAGAGGAGGCTGCCTATCACCAATTTTCCGAAATTCGCCACTCATTCTATGACCTTGTCGGAGAATACATGGAGTGGCATGTCCTTTATGCCTTGGAGCCACCCTATTTCATATCAACTTCAGTCTGTGAGGAGAAGTTTAAGAGTCTATCCGTTCTGCTGTCACGGTTACACTATCTATTGGTGATCATCGACAGAAGGAAGGAGCTTCTATCCAGGAAGCTGCTTGAATGGCTATGGTGGAAGTCTGCTTTCACCTAGTCCCATGTAAAGTGTTTTATTAGTTTAGGATTGTATATAAATAAGCTCCTTTGAGCATGTATCTTTATTTTGTTGCTTTTATTTTTCGGCCTGTATTTTCAGTAACGGGATGTTTTGAGCCTGACTCCATAGCCCAACAACAAGGCACTGAAGCTGCAGAATGAGTTCTTAGAGCATCACAGGGACGACTCTATCCCCCATGGAGCCTAATGTTAGCGACAATTATTGTCTTGGGCTTGAGAGCATCCAGGTCTGCAGGTTGCATGAAGAACACCCAAGCGTAGCACGTAAAGCCCCATTTCAGGTTGAAAATCAAGCGAGCGAGCAGTCTGATTTCAACGACAAGGATCAATTGACGAAGTAGATCGACGGTCATCAGGTTTTTGGGGCTGTCAAGTTGTCTGGGATTTAGCACGAAGGGTAGCGCCCATAGTTCAGGGTAAGTCTGGGTCGTCCGATCCAATTGGGACAAGTGGCAGCCAGTCGACATATCGAGGATCGATGTTTCGGGAGACAAGGAGCCTCCCATTCTTTACAGCTTAAATCGCCGATTGGCGAAACGCCGAAAGCACCTTTGGAGCCGAGCCCAAGGTCTTAGCACCAGGTCACATCAAGTGAGCTTGTAAATGGGGGAAGGCCCCTTTATAATAACGAATATTATCTGGGCCTTTCATCTGAAGGACGCGTGGAGCACATTCGTGTCACGTCGGCATTCGGGAGTTCGAGGGGTAAGCGCTCCTCGTCATTTCACTTCTCGAAACCTCGAACCCCGAAACGTCGAAAGCACCTTTGAAGGTAGGCGTAGGGTCATGGCCCGTAGTCACTTGAGAAGGAAAGGAGTTGTGCAAAGGAAGCCAAAGGCGTCGATTCTAGTCGCCGAAAAGGGTCACTGTGATCTCCAGGTGCCATCAGATCCGACCTCAATCCTGGTTTTCGCCTGGACTAAATGAGGGTGAGAAGGGGTGGTTGAAACCTCTCCTCAAACATTAAATGTAAGGTATGGATAATCTGGCAGGCGATCTGCTCGAGAGGGTCCTGTGTACCCAATTTTCCAAAGAAGCCATGCCAATTCCTTGGCTAGCCGGAGGAGGTCTGGACACACTAGCTTGGCTCTTAATGGTTCAGCTACTCCCCTTGCAGGAGGCCATGTGAAGTTAAGGTAGAATCTATCATAGGCGCATGATCATCTTGAGTCTGCATGGGCAGACTGTCAGAAGACATGCAGCCGCAATGTTTTTAATGTAGCGTCTTGTTTTTGTTATTGTTGTTGTTTTGGAGTATATGTAGGCATTTTCGCCATTTTTGTAATCATCGATGGTAAAGCGGAGCTCCCGATTGTAATGTTTAACAGACACTCTAGTTTTATGGTTATGCATATGTACGTAAGATTTCTTGTTTTATGAAAGACAATTTTCTTATTCCATCTAGTTTTCATCTCATACTGAGGGAGTTCATGATTGACTGATTCACATGAATTATTGCAGTTGTGTTATGATAAAGGGTTTATTG
The DNA here is from genome assembly GCA_010110895.2 of Picea sitchensis. NCBI lineage: Eukaryota > Viridiplantae > Streptophyta > Pinopsida > Pinales > Pinaceae > Picea > Picea sitchensis. Next base: position 11,476 of record SNQJ01S0157329.1, read on the forward strand.
TGGCACTATTGTATTCTCTAGTTTTCTGCGTTTGAATGTAAGAAGATCACGCATTCAAATGCATTCTTTTACAGTCTGCTAGAAACCTGATGTTGACAACAGACCTTTGCATTTATCTGATACAATTCTTCCCCCTACTCACCCTTACTACAAATCACTGTCTGGAGTATGTCTAAGACCTCACTCGCCCATGCATGCTTGGCCTGGTTCGGAGTTGAAATAGTATCATCCAAGTTTACTTCCATTCAATCACCCCTTTCATACATAATCATGACATAAACTGATGCGCGTCAGGCTCTGCTCCTACTGCAATCCAGGAGTGATTTTCGTCGCCAAAAGGAAGATAATAAGTGGTTTGCTGGAGGAGAAGATAAACAATCACAGAGATAATCAATCGCAACAAGGTGCAATGACCATCAATCAGCCAAGAAAAATCAAAAGGGGTAGATGACTGGGCAAACACATTCTTCGCTCATCATCCACGCACAAAAAAGAAGGGCTTTAGGATCTATAGGTCTATTAACACCAAAGTGACGACCGTCGATCTGGCTCTTGGCCGACTACTCAGGCGAGGACTGATGAGCTAGGGACGAGGGTGAAGTAAGAAGCGCAAACTCATCACAAAATCAATAAAACCATAGGGTGGTCACAACATGCAGGGATCGAAAGCCAATGGAATCAATCAACAATGAGCTTAAGGCTATGGGGAATTAAGTTATCAATTAAAATGCTAATTCAAACATTTTCTTTACCCAATTAAAAATACATAATTGAAAGCATGAGGTATAATAAGAATCTACCATGCAGAATCAAGTAAGCGTACCATAGACCAAGTCGTCCTCTCTGAGTCATTGTCCCGTGCGCTCCGTGCCACTCCCGCTTGTCGACCGATAAGAATTCACCGGTACCTCCCAGCCAACGCTAGGGGTACTCTTCTTTCCCCTTAGCCCCCCGATCTGCAAAGGGGCCATGCACACTAAACCAGAGCATAGCTAGCTCCTAGCTCACCTTGCAAGGCTGATCTACCACTCCTCATCGAGATGGGTATCCCAACTCCCACAATCTAAGTCAGTCAAGTCTAAAATTTTGCAGCGTAACGTTACGCATCATAGCAGAGCTCCATCATAGTCCTCCTCCCTCCTTTATATAGAGTTTCTAAGTCATTTACTTTCCCAAAATCCAATTTAATTTATTGTTCAATAATTTAATTCATAAAAAAATCATCCTTGTACATGTGTCACCCATCCCCTTCATTGCACCAAAAATTAATTTCATTAAATACTTAATTACTCCTATTTCCCTTGCCCACCTAAAAGCATTCCTAGAATCGCTCCTAGGTGTCCCCATATTCCCTTACACAATTTAATGACTTACCCCCTTACTAATTCACTAGTTGAATTCAATTTAGAAAGTTCTTAAATGCTAGATACCTTACTAAGTTAGTCTTTCTTCTTTTTCCTTATGTTTCCCCTTTCTTTTTATGTTTCTTGCTTTTTCCTAGTTTCCTAAATCTTTTAAATTTCCCTCTTTCCTCTTTCATTTAAAACTCAAATTGGTATGTGCAGAAAATTACCTTTTTCCCCTTTTCCTTTTTAATTAATAAATTTGTAATTAGCATAATATAACAAAACATTTATTTCCCTTTTTAAATTTTATCCTCCAAAATATTTTTATAAATCAATTGAATTGCTTACCCCCTTCTCGTAACATGATGAATGATGAATATCATTATTATTTATTTATTTTTATTTTTATTTTTATATAAATACATACATACATACATACATACATACATACATACATACATACATACATACATACATACATATATATATATATATATATATATATATCACAAATATCACTTAGACCTAGACATTATTTTCATAGGTTGGGCGACATTTTATTAGGGAAATTGTTTAAAATCTTTCTAATCACATTATTTGTTCTAAGTCCATATAGGTTTATTCAATTATTATTTAAGAACACAACGTGCTCCAAGGGTGCCACTCGCCTATTTTCGTTTTTCTTGCATGACGTGCTCTTCAGGACGCAGTCTGTGCTCCAAGGGTGCCACTCACCTCTTGACTGACTTGGTAGACATCAAAAACCCCTGGAGTCAATACTCCGCTAGGTGATCTTGTGGGAGACTAAGGGCCTCTAAGGAATAAGGCCCCTGCCTTATTGCGCACCCTTTAGAATCATCATGAGCGATTGTCGCAGTCTGCCCTCACGACATCGTGGGTCTTCTCGAACTAGGTAGTCGTTAACCTACAGTTCGAGCCATGATGGGAGTGCTAGTAGGCTGTGGCAGGGATGTTGTCCACACCTCTCCCTCAACGTCTCTGGTTAATGTGTGTGACCCCTCTACTTCACATGTGAGTCTGGTCGGAAAGCTATCGTCAGCCTGCATCATCAATGAATCATGTCAGAAATAATATCCATAATCATATCATCTAATTAGATGCACAAACGTCATATATATACACCAATCAAATCCCAATAGTCCTCTCCCTGACTCGATCCAAAGTCCAAGGGGTTTCATCGATTCCTCTGCATCCTTGAGGTCCAAAATCCTGCACACTTAGGAAAACCGAGTCAATAGCACCTATCTATGTCAATACAAAAAAATAACATGTCATCAATCCATAGCGCCTCATAATCATAATGTGATGCCCAACAGTGTAATAATTCGGATCACTTGCAAGTAAGTGTTCTCAAAGAATAAGTTCGCTAAGTGCACGCAAGAGTGGGATGTTACATACACCCCATCTTGGTCTCAACTTCGTCCCGAAGTTTCACAGTATATAAGTGCCGAAATAACATGTATCATAGTATCATAAGTCTACATGTCCAACAAAAAGAACTGTTGGTGCATATCACATGCATCCTCCCAAGTCGCCGAGTGCAGACTATAGTTGTCCCTATGGACCTTGACCTCATATACTTGTCAACGTCGTAGCTATCGAATGCGATGGTCCAGGATGTGGATCGGCTCAACCGCAAGCTCACCCTCATCCGACACTCGCAAGGTGCTCAAGTTAAAACATGTGTAGGATCACTAATCATAATGTCTCAATAGAGACATGTAAGACATCATGCATATGCCTCAAGAATTAGGCAAGGCTAGTCATTAGGCCACGGGCCTCTCTTTTCCACAATCTCGTAGGATCCCACGAACCTAGGAGATAGTTTATCCCCTTTTCAAAACTTGATCGAACTCTTATGTAGTTTTAGCCACAAAAATACTTGACTTCCACATCGTAACTACGGTCGACACGACACACATCGACATAACTCTTCTGTCGATACTGCACTTCCTTGATCATTTGCCTTATAGTTTGCATTTAATCTTCCATTTCTTGGATTGCTTCCAGTCACACCAGGACCCTATCCTCAAGCCGATCCCAACTCAAAGGCATCCGACACGATCGCCCATAAAGAAACTCGAAAGGTGCCATCTTAATGGCACTTTGGTAATTGTTTTTATAAGCTAATTCTACCAGTGGAAAGAATTCTTCCCAACGGTTCTGTTGGTCCATAACGTACATGCACAACATGTCTTCCAAGGTTTGATTCATTTGTTCGGTCTACTTGTCAATCTCTAGGTGATACACAATACTAAGGTTAAGTCGGGTTCCCAAGGCATATTGGAAACTAGTCCACAATCGTCCAGTAAACACTAATCCTCGATCGGATATAATCCTCTTAGGTATGCCATGCAGCCTCCCAATATCCATGATGAAAAATATAGCTATGTCAGGTGCCTGATACGTCGTACACATGGGAATAAAATGAGCACTCTTTGTCAGAGTGTCTACTACCACGAAAATCAAGTCGTGTCTCCTTGTCGTCAGTGGCAATACAACAATAAAATCCATCGAAATAACCTCCCATTTTGACTCTAGAATAGCGTGTGGTTGTAGTAACCCTACTGGATGTCTATGTTCAGCCTTTACCTACTGGCATTCTAGATATCTGGCCACATAGCTGACTATGTCTGCCTTCATTCCTTTCCATAAGAATAAGGGTTTAAGGTCCTCCCTCATCTTCGTGACTCCTGAGTGAGTGATGTAAATTGATTTATGAGCTTCGTTTAGGATCAAGCTCCTCAACTCGTCGTTCGGTGGTATGTAAATCTGATTTTTAAACCTCAATAATTCATCGTCATCAAACGTAAATCCTTCAAATCTTGGTACCATCATTATGTTTTGTCCAAAAAAAATCCTCAACCTCTTTGTACCAGTCATTGTCACGTTGTAAAGATAGAATCATTTCATGTAGATTCGTCTGAAGAGGCAACACCGAAAGATGCGTGGTCTTTGACTCAATGCATCTGCCACTTGGTTCACTATTCCTTTTATGTAAGAAATATTGAAATCATACTCGCTAAGCAGTTTCGACCAGCGTCGTTGTTGCGCGTTTAGGTCGCTTTGCGTAAAGATGTGTCGTAGTCCACAGTGGTCTATCTTTAGTTCAAATTTTCATCCAACAAGGTAGTGTCTCCAAACTTTCAAGGCATATACAATGACTAACAACTCCAAATCGTGCATCACATAGTTCTCCTTGTGCCTTCTCAGTTTCCTTGAGCTGTAAGCCATCACTCGATCATCTTGCATCAAGACTCCACCTAAGCCTTCCTTGGATGCGTCAGTGCATAATAAGAAATCTGCGTCCATGTCAGGGACCTTTAGTATCGGTGTTGTTGTCAACAGCTATTTGAGCCTCTGAAATGCTTCCGCGCATTTCTCGATCCAAAAAAACTTCTTGTTCTTCTTCTGCAAATCCGTGATTGGATTTTCTATCTTCGAAAATCCCTTGACGAACCATCGATAATATCCAGCTAAACCTATTAATCTACGCACCTTCGAGACATTCGTTGGTGCAAGCCATTCCATAATAGCCTTGACCTTTGTTGGATTCACGGTGATACCTTGGACGTATAAGTCCTAGGTCCAACAACTCCTTCAGTTGCATTCTCAACTTCTGTAACTCCGAGGTCAACATCCGATAAGGCGTTTTTTCTATCGGTTCAATCCCCGGTTTCATGTCTATGGTAAACTCCAATTCCCTCTCTGGCGCCATCCTAGGTAACTCCTCCAGGAAGATGCCCACAAGCTCTCTCGCCACAGGAAGGTGTTATAGACCTTACGCTATTCCCTTCTCGTTCAACGCAAGGATCACATAAATCTTACACCCCTTGGGCATTCTCTTTCGTAGCTGCAAGGAAGAGATGAACCTCAGGGAAACTCCTTGGTTTCGGCCTACAATCACACGTCTCTTTCCCTCATCATCGACCAAGCTCAACCATTTCGTCTTACAGTTGAGTATTGCCTCATGTGATTCCAACCAGTCCATATCGATCATGATGTCATAAGATCCTAAGATTGTGACATACAGGTTGGCCCTAGTGACAAACTCTCCCAAGTTAAGGGTATAGTCTGTAACCTTCCCTCCAACCTTCTGTTTGGCTCTCGAATCCATCTCTACGAAGATAAACTAATCTTGTTCATCTTCCTTTACCATAATCCCTTTTAGCGTTACACCACAGATGAAAATATCGGTAGCACCAAGATCTATCAAATACTAAGGGTATGGTCAGCGACGGTACCTGACGTCTTGAGCACAGTCGACTGGAGCTCTTCCTGGCAGTTATTCACCGCTGCATGAATCTGATGGGCCTTGCCCAAAAATCCCACAGTAGTGGGTCCGACTAATCCATATGCTCCGACCCCTTCCTCTGGGCAGTAATGTTGGTAATGTGGCTCCCCACAATCCAACACATTTTTTTCGGTCCAGTATCCTAGTACCCGAAGTAGAAGCAGAATTCTTATAATAAGGCCAAACTCAAACTTCTTGACCTTAAGTTTCTGGGTAATTTGGTGTGGATCATACCGAAGCAGCTCCAAAATGGGCCTTGTACTCAGGCACCGTGCGACTGCCTCGTTACAAGGCGTCGAACTCGTTGAGTTGACGCTCAAGAAATTCCTCAGAAAGATACATCTCCTGGAACCATTCCTCGAACAGTTCCCATGACACGTCATTGACGGCCATCTTCAAATGTGGCAAGAGTGTCTTCTGCCATAGAAGAGCGCTCCCCTTTAGTTGAAAGACCATCATGCGTACTTTCATGATGGAGGTCCTAATCACGAAGTGTGAAGCAAAATGCCTTGCTCTACAACTGTGCCTCGACGGCACAGCCGTCCGCAACACTCATGGACTCGAGAACTCAACTTTTGCGAGTTCTCGGTGGATTCTAATGGCACTAGTTATGGAACGTTGTGGGCCCTTAGGGGTATAGGTGCCCTGACCTCATCTCAGTACCAATGGTGAATCAAGGCCCTTTGACATTACCTGGAAGGGCCTTGTGAGACCATCAACATCCCTTACAACAAGGGAATCCATCCCAAGGACTTGTTCTTACCCTTGGGGGTTTGAATCCAAGGGTGTAGGAACTTTTGGAGGCATCGCACCTCCTTCCATGGCACCACGTTGAGAACCTCTAAGGCGTCCTCTAAATGAAATCACCATATGGACACGTTAAGTTTTTTTAATTAATGCAATGGTTAAAACTCCAGGCTTACTACAGTGGAAAGCCTAGCTATCCACAATCGCAGGGTTGAACCCGCTCTTATACCATATGTAACAACCTCGAATGGTTACGACTACACGTGAAGTAGAAGGTGCAATTTTTTTTTTTTTTTAGGAAGGAAGACAATGACGAACGATTAACCATGGCCAGACGACAAACAGAACGCCTGCAAATCAAGCAAAAAACAAATACGGCTCCATGCCCTAGCATAAGAGAAACTGGGTGAAACATGCGTAAATCAAGGAAGGAACGACTATCCGCCCGACACAACATGACAACACCTACAATCCTAAGGACAACATTCCCCATCCCGACACAACAACCTCAATGGAAAATACTAGAACCTCTATGGTACGCAAATAAACGCATGAAGGTGTTACAACCCAACGATGTTAACTACATCGAGAGACTCCCACCATGGGAGGCACAAAATCTGGCCAGGTTATCCTTTGCCTCTACCCCAATAGAGAGTTCCATGAGTCCCTCATCAGGAATCATATCGTCCCCAGGTGATAGGCGCAGCCAATTAACTGGACCCTCAACACAAGCTGAAATCATTGCACTAGGAGACTAAGATAACTGACAAGAAACGATGCCCACAGACCTGAATCAAAAGTCGACAGGACACAGCATGACATCTCTCAAAATAAATCTCACAGCTATCTGAAAAATTTTGGTTCCTAAGAGGCAAACTATGTGGTGTAACAACTATGACCATCCACCCATAAAATTCAACTTGAAGCATAAACAAATTAACACCGTATTAGACACAAGTAACCAATTAAAATCACATAGCACCAATGATTATTTAATGTAACCCAACACAATTTATTAATCAATTTGTGACATCATCATGTAAGTGTTTCCCTTCCGAGTCATAACTAGTCCCAAAATTTGATTGAAACTAGAATTTTTTTTTTTAAAGGTTGGAAGAACAGTTCAGTTACTAAAAAGGTCAACTTGTATTTCCCACTAAATTCAAGTAACACTAATCAACCATAATACATAAGTAGAGAATAGTGTGTGAGAACATGATCAATTTCAACCATTACATTTTATACATAGTATTTAATAAAGCACAAACATTAAGATTGATGCCATGTAAGTAGGAGTAGGTTAAATGAAATTTTGTTTTCTGTTTGAGACAGGAAATTTGTATAATATTAGTCTAACCTCTAAATAGAATATAATTTTTAAAATTATCATATAAAAATATGTAAATCATTATTAAGAGATATTTTTTTGGATCTTGAATTTTTCAGAATAAAAGTATATTAAATAACTACCAAAAAGTAACCACAAACTTTAAAAAAAAGGGAAGTTTGTAAATCTTAAACCGAAGTAACTGATATTTAGAGTAAGGATATAAGGTTTAACCTTACTGTAAAGGAATGGAATTGTACGATCATTACACAATGCACTCGGTCTAGATCGAATCCCTCCCCGTGCCCCCGAACACGGTCTAGAATCACACCCCAGGCACTCACAGGTTCGCACCAAAATTCCCTTCTGAAGTTCGCCCTGGTTACTCGGGTTTGGCAGGGATTGACTGTGCATTGCATCATGTTTTTGTTTTTTTAGGTGAAAATTGCAGGTGGCTTCTTATTACTGCTGTCAGAAACGATAATGTTGTCTAAGAAGTCGCTAAGGCACTGTTGTCTGGTAGATATGTGGCAGGGTGAAGACATGGCAATCCTGGTGTAAAAACACCTAGAAAAAAAATGCAGACACAATCCCTTCGCCAATGTATGTAGAGATACATTGCCCTTCAATGTAAAGTGTTGTGAACAATAGGTGAGAGGTTGTTAGTTCAACTGTCGAAGGGATGAAACGCAGTCATAAGGTTAGCAATTGTATAGGAAGTCTAAGGGTTTCGCCAATACAAACTTCGTTGTCAATGATACTTGCAGGGTCATTGTCAAGTAAAAACACAGACTACCAAGTGTTGCATGTACCATTTCACTGCGTATAAAATCTATTAGATTATCTGCATAAACTGTTATCTTCATAGTAACCAATACGAAATCGATGCCAACATACTTGCCAAAACGCAGTCACCAATTATACAATCAACAGTTACACAGTCCTTTTTTAAATTTGTTGTCTCTATACAAGAAATTGTTGTCTAGTAAAAGCTTTTCCGTGGCTATTCTAGGTATCAAATCGTTGTCTTAAATAAATGCATAAATCGCTATTCAATGCATAGAGATAAGTTATCCAACTCATTCATTAAATTTCTAAGCCATACTTATCCATTAAATAATATTAAATTTGCTACCAATACCCAATCGCTACCCATTATCACTAAAATTTTCATTGTCATGCCCATCATTAAACTGCTAGTAAAATTTCGTGATTGAATGAAACTTTGGTCAAGTATGCCGCTAGCATAGGGCATTATCATTAATTTTGTATTCAAAAGTAATTAATGCCATACAACCATTGGAATCAACTGTACAAGTCGCTCCATATTCAAGTACGAATTTGTTCTCCAAGAATGCTTATAGTATTAATTGCTGAGATTAAAAACGGGATATTTGCGGAGTGAAAACTATGCGAGATTTGTTGTGTAGAAAGATGGAAATGCTATGCAAATAAAGAAGTGAATTGGAAGTGATCAAGAACACCAGTTGCTGGGAGAACATGCATAACGCACGTCACACTCCACTCGCGAAAACTATAGAGAATCAATAGAAATAAAAGAGTGAAGTTTCCATGCCAAGGCAAGGATTTTTGCGGGCTTTAAATTCCAAAATTTTTATGAGTAACCAAACGCAGAGAGAAAGGAAATAACGTAGTTAACAAGTGTTGGAAACGCAGTAAAAAAATCACCAAATGGGTTAAAAATGCAGAGTAAATTATGGAGTTGTTGTCCAAACAAAAATACAAATCACTGTGTGTAAGATACCAAGAAGAGTAGGTTTAATGATGAAAAAAATGGTGAAAACACAGAGATTAAAATGTGGAAGATAATAAGCAATTTGCTAGGAGAAAAGATAAATAATCGCAGAGATAATTAATCGCAACAAGGTGCAATGACCATCAATCATCCAAGAACAATCAACAGGGGTAGACGACTGGGCAAACACATTCTTCGCTCATCATCCACGCATAGAAACACTGGGCATTAAGATCTATAGGTCTATTAACACCGAAGTGATGATCGTCGATCTGGCTCCTGGTCGATTGCTCAAGCGAGGACTGATGATCTAGGGACGAGGGTGAAATAAGAAGCACAAACTCATCAAAAAATCAATAAAACCATAGGGAGGTCACAACATGCAGGGATCGAAAGCCAAGGGAATCAATCAACAACAAGCTTAAGGCTATGGGGAATTAATTTTTCAATTAAAATGCTAAGTCAAACATTGTATTTATGAAATTAAAAATATAGAATCGAAAGTGTCAGGTATAATAAGAATCTACCATGCAGAATCAAGTGAGTGTACCATAGCCCAAGTCATTTGCTCTGAGTTGTTGTCCCGCATGCTCTGTACCGCTCCCACTTTTCGATCAATGAGATTTCATCGGTACCTCCCAGCCAACGCTAGGGGTACTCTTCTTCCCCCTTAGCCCCCTGAGCCACAAAGGGGCAACACACACTAAACCAGAGCACAACTAGCTCCATCTTACCTCGCAAGGCCGAGATACCACTCCTCACTGAGCTGGGTATCCCAACTCCCACAAGCTAAGTCAGTCAAGTATAAAATTCTGCAGTGTAACATTACGCATCACAACAGAGCTCCATCATCCTCCACCTCCCTCCTTTATATAGAGTTTCTAAGTCATTTACTTTCCCAAAATCCCATTTAATTTATTGTTCAATAATTTAATTCATAAAAACATCCTCCCTGTACATGTGCCACCCATCCCCTTCATTGCACCAAAAATTAATTTCATTAAATACTTAATTACTCATATTTCCCTCACCCACCTAAAAGCATTCCTATAATCGCTCCTAGGTGTCCCCATATTCCTTTACACAATTTAATGACTTACCCCCTTATTAATTCACTAGTTGAGTTCAATTTAGAAAGTTCTTAAATGCTAGATACCTTACTAAGTTAGTCTTTCTTCTTTTTCCTTATGTTTCCCCTTTCTTTT
>SNQJ01S0157330.1:0-22164 GCA_010110895.2 Picea sitchensis
TTCAAAAGCCCTAGGAAGCTAGCATGTGGACATGTGGGTCCGTTACTATCCTTTATCTCCCTATGATGATGTAATCTAAAAAAAGCATGAAACTATCCTAGATTTAACATGTGGGCATGTATGGGCCCGTTACAACCTTTAAGCTCTCCTAGTGTTTTGATCTAAGAAAGAAAAATTCCAACCACTATTCTATTTTTGTAGCATGTGGGCATGTATGGGCCCGTTACAAGTTTAAAATGTTCTTGAAAAATAAAACTAAGAGGGGTCCCAATAAAGGGCCTTTGTCGTCTCCTAAAGGTTTTTGAATTTTGTTAAGGGAGATGAGATTGTTTTCACAACCTTTTTCTGATTCTCAAGATCGCTTGAAGGCACGAGAGAAGAGCATACTCAAGGATTGTTACTTCAACTTCTAGTCCCAAATGTTAGTTAGATGTGATTAGATATGATTGTCCACTTATGTTATAAGTCAAAGCAAGTCATCCATGTGGCAGAAAGCAAATAAGGGAAATTGATTTTTATCCACCTAAGTGCCTATGTGTGCTCGACTATCCCCTTTATATTATGAGGGGACTAAGTGTAATGTGGCTTTACAACATTTTTTACATCATATTTAAGAAGGAAGATGGCCTTCCCCACATCCAAAGCACTTACAATGAGAAATTTTAATCAAATGTGCGGCCCCTAGTGCAGACAGAGGCGCACAGAGCGCAAGCGCGTGAGCAGAGTTGAGACAGAAAGCGCACGCGCACAGAGAAAGGTTGTTATGAAAGCGCATGCGCGCACGATGCGCGTCTGTGGGGTGGAATACCCGTGCACCTGTGGCAAACAACTGAGAAAGAAAATACGGATGGATTTCTCTCAATTCTCCTTTGAATTGACTGGTTAGCAGGTCGACAGAGGTCGGTTTGTGTACCTGCAAGTTAAACAAACTAAAAGGAAAGCAAAATAAACCCAAATGAGGGAGGAATTGATACCTTCTCCCCAGTATGGTCACCAATCTGTTTGCACCCTCTTCGTCACCTTGGTGAGCAAATAAGAGGTGCTTACATGCCTAGTTGGGTCTTGCTGAGCAAGACAGCTATAGAGGAAAGAGTTAGAGAAACAAAAACAAAACTATAAGCAAGAATTAAACTAGTACAAACTAAAATCATAAGCATATGGATAAAGAAATAACAAAGACAACAAGACCAATATCACCAATGTTTTTTAGGCTGATCAATTGATGAAATCAAAGCAAAATGAAGAAAGGGGACTATGAGTCCCTTCTTCCTCCAAAGGAAGGCTCTTGTGCCCTCACAAACTTGCTCTCCTTAGAATAAGAAAAATGAAAATGATAGTGAAAGAAATCCCAAGCACATCCACTCAATGGAGAGGTGGATAGCTCAATGAAATGGTACCAATGTGTTATTGTCAAGGAGTGAGTCCTTAAAACAATCTAGGCAGCATAACACTACATGAAATTCCTTGAGAAAATGACGTTTCTTCATGGCTTTTTATAGCATTGCATTGGGTGATTATGTAACTCCTTTGAAGTGTGAAAAGGGGCTCTTTAGGGCTTCATTAGGTCTTTGACCAGCCTACCATGTGGATTCAGCTCAGATTTGATGGTCAAATCAGCTTGGGAGCTTATCCATAAGTGGTTGGGAGGCCGACCATTTCAATAAATGCATCGTTTAGCAGGTGCGCAGGTTTTTGCGCCAACAGCCACGCATCATGCGCGTATGCGCACATGGTACGTTCCTGTTCTGCGCATGTGCACGCGCACCAAACTTCTGTAAAGCGCCCTTCAATTTTTGGTTACTTTGTATAGTTTTTGACCCTTTTGGAATGCTGTGAAATTAATTCAGTGCCATGAATGACTTCATTACTGGTTTGACGATGCTGAGTTCTTGTCGCCATGTGCGGACGAAATTTCGGTGATAACAACTATATCTAAGGAAGAAAGGAAATCTTACCTCAAATTATTCAGACAATATCAGGATGTCTTCACCTGATCCTATAGGGATTTGAAAACGTATGATACTCGCATCATTCAACACACCATCGCTTTAAAACCGAGAGTGAAACATTTCCAATAGAAGATCCAAAAGTATCACCCATCCTTGGAACCTCTTATGTATCAGGATTTAAATAATCTTTTATATTCCAAGATCATTTTTCAAGTTAGGCATTCCTCTCGGGTAGTGAACCTTGTTCCGGTGAGGAAAATGTCAGGGGAGATCCACCTATACATAGATTTTAGGAACCTCAATAGGGCTTCAGGAAAGGACAATTACCCAGTCCCACCGATGGAACAACTCTTACAGACTTTGTCTGGCTCAGAGATCTTCTCTCTACTAGATGGTTTCTCAGGTTATAACCAAGTCCTTGTTTCAGAGGAAGATTGTTTAAAAACCACTTTCCGAAACAAATGGGTAAACTTTGGTTATAAGCACATGCCTTTCGGGTAAATTAACGGAGGAGAAACCTTTCAAAGAACCATGGATGTAGCTTTCTAGGGACTAATCAATAAATGTGTGGTAGTGTATCTAGATGACGTAACAATGTATTCAAAGAACAGAGAAGAGGACATCCAACATTTAACTCTGATTTTTGAGAGGTGTAGGAAATATGGTATATCCTTAAACCCTAAGAAAACTATCTTTGGTGTCGAGGAAGGTAAGTTGTTAGGTCACATTATATCTCAAGCAAGGATTCACATAGACCCATAAAGGATTAAAGCCATAGCTCAACTTCCCTTACCCCATAAGAAGAAAGTTATGCAGTCTTTTTTCGAGAAAATCAATTTTGTGAGGAAGTACACTCCCGACTTCACAGAAATCATCAAACCCTTACAAAAGATGATTCACAAAGATGCCGAATTTAAGTGGGATAATGAGTGAAAATATGCCTTCAAAAATATCAAGGCTGCCATTTCCTGGGCCACGGTGTTGCGAAGTCCCGATTTCAATAGAGACTTTTTTCTTTATAATTTCGCCTCCAATCAATCGCTAGATGCAGTATTAACTCAGAAGGATGATGACAACAATGAAGCCCTAGTGTCATTTATGAGTACTAATATTCAAGGAGATGAGCTCAATTATCCTGCTATAGAAAAACATGCCTACGCGGTTGATAAGGCAGTAAAATATTTCAGGTCTTACATCCTTAAGAATCACACTAAAGTAATTGTGCCACACCCTGCAGTCCGATCCTTGTTCACCCAGTAGGAAATGGGGGAAATAAGGGGGAATTGGATGGAGGTATTCCAAGAATTTGATCTAGATATAAACCCTGCAAAACTAGTAAAAGGACAAGGTTTGTGCATGCTTGTAGCCGAAGCCCACATTCAAGTAAATGAAGATATCAGATGGGAGAACAAAATGGCAGTGTGGTGAAGTAGCATACATCTCCCCAGGAAAAGACTCTTGGTATAAATATTTAACTTATTTTCTACATCATGGAACTTGTCCCGAAAACCTCAACCCTAGAGAGAGGAGAGCCTTGAGATTAAAATCTTCATAATATCATCTTATAAATTTGGTGCTCTTCCAGATCAATTATGATGGGGTACTATTAATATGTCTCAAACGAGAATATGCAAACAAGGTACTGAAAGAACTCCATGATGGCCCCGCTAGGGGACATTTTGCAGGAAACACTACCGCTCATAAGATTCTGAGAGTCGGCTATTATTGGCCCACCTTGTTCAAAGACGCTCATACTTACGCTAGAAACTATAAGACTTGTAAAATAAGCACTGGAAAGGAGAAAAGAGCGGTGGTCCCACTCCAGCTTGTTACTGTCTCTTGGCCTTTCGAGCAGTGGGGGTTGGATATCATAGGAGAAATCACACCTAGCTCCTCAAAACTGCACAAGTAATTCTTACTGCCACCAACTATTTCATGAAATGGGTAGAAGCCATCCCTCTGACTCATGTAAATGAGAAGGTAGTGATCCAATTCGTAGAACAGAAGATGATCACGAGGTTCAATGGCTCTTCTGTTCTGGTCTTTGATAATGCAACTTACTTTTCTTCCACCCTATTGATAGAGTTTGCTTTGAACAAAGGAATCATAATCAAGTACTCTGCAAATTACTATCCCCAGGGAAATGGTGTGGTTGAATCAACTAATAAAAACCTGGTAAGGATAGTAAATAAGACAGTTATGGATAACCAAATAAATTGGCATAATCTACTCTATAATTATCTATGGGCCAATAGGGTCACACCCAAAGAAGCTATAGGAAATTCCCCATACTTTTTGGTCTACGGGCAAGAAGCCATCCTCCCAAATGGACTCTATCTTCCATCTCTTCAGCTAGCCTAAGATTCCAACGAAGAACCCTCATCGGTCATGCAATAGTGGATTAACACTCTGATCATGCTAGAAGAAGAGAGAGAAAAGGCTAAGTCAAAATTCCTAGCTCACCAACAGATAGTGAAAATATGGTTCGATAAGCATAAGGCTAAAGAAAATAATTTTGAAGTAGGAGAGTAAGTCCTGAAGTGGGATAGAGAAAATGAACCTAAAGGGAAACATTCTAAGTTTCAGAGTCTATGGCTTGGAACTTTCTAGATAGCTAAGAAAATCGGGGCAGGCACTTATCGGTTGCAGAGTATGATGGGGAAACATGATTCCCTCCCAATAAATGGCTAATCCCTAAAACAATACTTCCAATAATAATAAAAAAAAAAATCGGGTCATGAGTCAGGTTCAAAGGAGATGAAGTAGGAACAAAGATTCTTATTTTTCCCAGTGAATCGCCATTTTTTGATCACTCAACACACCCTAAAATTCTATGTCCATTTTTTACTTTTTGGATACCACTTGATCCTTTGCACTGTCTATTTTGCCTTTAGTATGAAACTAATACCTGCGTTTATTTTTCACATTTGATTTTTCTAAATTTTTCTTGAACATACAACAAAGAATCATCTTAACCATTAAAGAGTACTTAACAACTACTTAAGGAATCGACAAACTAAATCTTTCCCCTACGTGCTTAGAAGTTCAGCATCAGTAAAGGTTAAAGGTGACATAATTTTTTTGAGAAGTTTAAAATAACCGAGCATTGATCTTCATCGGCGTCGGCAGACGGAGGTCTTTCCTTTTTGCGAGTAAACTTCAAAAGGAGTATCACCAAAGACCGATCCGTTCGGCTTCGGCATAAAAAAGAAAAAGTAAGTGTCACGCAAGGAAAGGAGTGGTATCGCTGACCCCCGACACCTGACACCCGACGTGATTTTGGCGTCAGGGAATTATGAAATAAAATACACATTAATTTTACATTTTAAAATGTCGATCCCTGACGCTACCCAAGTATAGGTCGTCACAATATCGTTTTCCTTTAGTTCTTGTAACGTGAGTAGAGTCCCTAAGTGAAATCTTTACCAACCACCCAAATGCTAAATTTTATTTTCAAATACTTTAAATAACCCAGGGTTAATGACACCACGTCAACATTAATCGATATCGAAAGTTTTAAAAGGAACATGTCAACAAATTTACAATGCAATAATAACAGTTATAAAATCCCATAATTTGCATAAAAACTCAGATAAAAAAACACAATTAATTTACATTCAAAAGAGAACGGGATACATTCAAAATGCTTCGAATTTTCATATAACTAAAAAAATTCCCACCAAACTTGGGCCACATACAAATAGATATCGTTGGCTACTTTACTAACCAACCCGGTCACAATGAGAGTATAAAAACCTTACGAAAAAAGAGAAAAAATGTTAAGAATCACTTCAGGGAACGCAAATCAAGGGCTCGCCCATTATGTGTCTCCTACGCACGCACCCTCTCCCGAACTACTTCTCGCACCTTGTAACGTTTCCTTTTCCTCTTTCGCTGACATCCTCTGCACCTTGCGAAACTGCACAATTGTGTCTTGAGATTTTCAAATATTTCTTTGGAGCCAAACTACGCTTCCTCCATGACCCTACGACACCGATACCTTCTCGGTCTTCACCACCAATTAGCTCTGCAACTCTCTATTTTCTTGGTAGATTTCAACCATGGCAAGTTGGTCCTGCTCTAACTATTTTATGGAACTCCTGATGAGAGAACCCAGTTCTTTTGCCCTCCCCTTTCATTCCCTGCTTCCTTTACTGGTAGTCCTCACAAGCCCTGACCATTTAGTAAGCGTCGTAGACCCCTTAGTGGTGGGATATACATTCAAATCATATCAGGGGCGGTCTTCCTCCCTTTTTCCTGTATATTTCCTAGGCCTCCCCCTTCTCCATGGTGTCCGCTCCTATGGGGGCATGGCCCCAAGCATACCTCCTTCATGCCTACTTGTCTCCACCCCAACTTCTTCTAGAGGCGCTGAAACCCTCTCCGAACAAAAACCTATATCTCCTGTCATAGCTTGAAGGACACTAGAAGCCAATAAGAAAGAGTCCCAAGAACGTTGGGGCTTGGACCTGGCACTCTGACTGCCTCGCAAACCCCGTTCCTTATTTTAAGGGGATCCCATAGTGAAACAACGTAGTGGCTTGGGCATCTACAAATGATAAAGGACCACTACATCGAGTTGTGTCTGAATAAACTCACAAGACCAACACTACAGAGGTAAACTCGACTTATGTGTGGAATTCCCCACAGAACTCCTAGAATTTATAGCGAAACAAAGGAGCAAACCAGAGCATGCCAAAATAACACTCATGCCTCACGACAGGATGTCTTGCAGACTTAACACATCACAGCTGCTTGTCGGATGTAATCCAGAACGCATAAAATGCCACCGATCAGAGTTGCAGGGGATGTGCAGTGTGATCATTCCAATCTCGTTAAACTCCCCAACTTCCATTATTGATGAATGATGGTTGACACATTTGGTGATACGGATTTTGGAGGAATTTAATGACTTCCTTACTACAATATTCAACCTTCTGGGAGCATACACACACATGCTCAACTCTTGCATCTTTTCCCGGCCCCAAAGGTTTAGAGGCTACTATGATGGTTTCGATGCTCATATCCATCGTACTCGATTTTCCACGCTATGGCGCGCTAACGTGACTCATTTAAACTAAAGAGGAGTGGTGATGTGGATAAAAGACATCACAGGTCATACAAAGCAGAAACTAGGATCACGTGAGTATTAAATGATCGAGACTAACGAGCTCCACAGGTATGTACCGATCCATTATGTTTGTTGGTACCTTATATCATATTTCTTGATCACTAAACTATATCAATCCCGATTGTAGGAAATATTCCCCAATTACCGAACAAATCTTTCTCTGTGATCTCACCGATGAACCTGAAAGAAACACTAAAGAAGAATCAACAAAGCGATGAAGGACGTCGGGCTCCCCGAGTTCGGAACCCCCGATAATTTCATCGACTTGAGTGACGTGGTCAAGCTGCATGCCGAACAAGATGTGCTATGGACCAAAGAGATTACAAAGATAGTTGATGCGAGGCCAGGGAAAGTGTGACAATTTGTAGAACATCCGATTAGAGCCCGAACCATTCTACAACAACTGAACTGAAGTTTAGTAAAGTACCAGTGCATGCAATAGACATCAGGGGAATATATGCAGCCCCGATGGAACAACATAGATTTCCATGGGTCCAAACTTGTGAAGAACTGTTTTTCAGCTAGACTGAATACAAGAGAAGTCACCCTTTCCAAGAAGTATCTTAGGATGACTATTAAAGAAGATGTTAGACTATTAAAGAAGCTGTTAGAAGATAACGCCATGTGGTGATTTTTTTTTTTGTTTAAACTGCACTTAGCCGTTAGTTTCAGTAAAAGATTTATGTTATAAATAAAGACACCGACCAATTAGCAAAGGGTCGATGGTTGTTGTAAGACTCTTTCTTTTTTGGTTGTTAAGAATTATTTTGAGACTGCTATGAATTGAAAAAAGTCCTTCTGGACCAAAGACAAGCTATTTTCATTAGATGCATGTGATTGGACTTGGAAAAGAACTACTCCCTATCCTGTTTCATGAACGATGCAGTAATGAGTAAGAGAAATTAATTCTATTGTCAAGTTATCTGGTGCAATGTCTTGATGTTCTTTTCTTTAATGATGGAGATAAATCATTGTGTGATTATGTGATGCATGGTTATGGTAGATGAATTATTTTCCTTTCCATTATCTTATTACATATGTGCTTTCTTCCTGATAGTTTGTTTCTCAGACAATAATTGGATGCTCACATGGTTAATGTATTAGTACTAGGCTTGTGGTAGAGAGTAATTGTCTGCATGTTGAGCAACGGGTTATCTCAATCTCAACCTCTTCCCTAGTAGTTAAAACTTAATCCTATTATTTTTCAAGTTGGTTTATACTCTATTGCATCTCTCATATTAGCCCCACCCAAGAGGAAATACAGAAGAAAAAATTCATAATTGAAGGAAGAACCTTCACAAGAAAACACAAAATCCCATCGATAAATTGGCCGGATCGCAAGATCTGGAGAACCATTCCATTTTAAATGTTGCACAGTCTAATTGGGCCTCGATGGTGGGTTTGGTTCCTACTATTGAGTCAAGGTATTTAGGACCCATCAATATAACAATCAACATAAGTCAATCCTCAGACAGATCAACCGACTAACAAACCAAGGTCTCAACAAATGCGAAGACTGGTAGTTCCTGTCCCATGCATGAAACTATAAATCTATGAACCCCAAAAAACCCCAAGAATGTAAATCTCGGTAAGAAAATATATAAAGAGGAAAGGAAGGTGTATCTAAAATGTTTCAGACAATATCAAGATGTCTTCGCATGGTCCTACCGAGATCTGAAAACTTACGATACTCGTATTATTCAACACACTATCCCATTAAAACCCAAAGTGAAACCCTTTCAACAGAAGCTTTGGAAGTATCATCCATCCCTGGAACCTCTCATGTGTTAGGAGTTAAATAAAATACTCGATGCCAAGACCATTTTTCAAGTTAGACACTCCGCATGGGTAGAAAATTTGGTTCCTTTGAGGAAAACGTCTAGAGAAATTCGCCTATGCGTAGATTTCAGAAACCTCAATAGAGCTTCAGAAAAGGACAACTACCCAGTCCCACTTATGGAGAAACTCTTGCAGACCATGTCTGGCTCTGAGATTTTCTCCCTGCTGGATGGTTTCTGAGGTTACAACCAAGTTTTGGTTTCATAGGAAGACCGTTTGAAAACTACCTTCCAAACCAAGTGGAGAACCTTTGCCTATAAACGCATGCCCTTTGGGTTAATCAATGCAGGAGAAACCTTCTAAAGGGACATGGACATAGCGTTTTGAGGAATGATTAACAGATGTGTAGTAGTTTATTTGGACGACGTAATAGTGTATTCTAAGAACAGAGAGGAACATATACAACACTTAACCCAAATTTTTGAAATGTGTAGAAAATCCGGTATATCCTTAAACCCTAAGAAAACTATTTTCGGTGTCGAAGAAGGTAAGTTGTTATGCCACATTATATATCAAGAAAGCATTTGCAAAGATCTAGAAATAATTAAAGTTATAGCTGTTATAACCCTAATTTGCACCAGACATGCTTACCTGGCATCAGGCCATCTCAGATTCCTTCTTTGCCAAAGCACTGTTGAACAAATCTTCTTAAAAATCTCTTTTATAAAGGCCCATGCACCCTAATCCATTAATGAATGCGTGTACACGCTAGCTAACCCAAAAAAACCCGCGTGTACCTACAAAAGCACAAAAAAAGGAAAGTTGTCGACGGAACACACAACTTTGGGTAAGTTAACTAAACCTTCCAGCCATGCATGATCGAGGGTTCATCCAAATACCTAGCTTCTTCTAGCCTATAAAAGAAGGGTTAGGGGTCCCATTTAGAGGAGGAGAATCATAGTAAAGAAACTATACCCATTTTCACATTACCTTTGTCCAAACCGTTTAGCCATCCTTGTGCAAGAAGAGATACAAAGTAAAGAAGTTGGAGGACATTTGAAGAGGAGCCCAAGACCAGGTTCGTGGAGCAGTGGCTAGTGTCGAAATTGTAAGTTGATTTATTAAAGTTGGTAATAAAGAAGTATTTTCCCTGTCCCGCCATATGAGGTGTTCATAGTTTATTGCATACATGTTGAATCTCTAACCCATTAATATTTATATCAAATGCATGTAGAGTTTGTTGTTTATCTTGTGTGAATGCAGGCCTGCCATAGAGGAGAGCTGCAGTCAAGGAGAAATCAAGTGTGAAGAAGGATCAATATCAAATGTCTTAAATAAGGTACGCTCACTTAACTATGTATTTGCTTAATAATAATGGGGATTAGGTCTGGGACGATGGTAGAAAATAGGATTCTTTAGGTCTTTTCTGCATGCATAATTTAACACTAGATGTTAGTCCGTAGAGGGATTTCCCACTCACAACAGAATTGGCAACCATACTGGGGAGATCTCTAGGGTTACTGGGGATATTTTGGGTATTTTTAAGAACTGGTTTCATTTTCCTATTTTTAAAGTTTCTACAAAAGTCTGAGCTAACAAAGATTCTGGTCTTCCATACCAGTTATCTTTGTTCCTTTGCTTGACTGTAATTTTTTTTTCAATACCCAAAGAGGTACACGTGGCCTGTATAAGGTCTACACGCGTGTACCCACACCCTGCATTCTCACAGCCCGCGTGTACACGCTAGCTGAGGAAGTGACAATCACGTGTATGATTCCAGAAAATTTCTTTTAAAGAGGCAGTCATCCTCTCCCCTATCAGAATTTTTCCTTCTCAGGGGTTTTCTATAACTCTTTTTGGTCTTTGTTGTTTGCATTCGATAGCTTAGGTTTCACCTTGGATTGGTTTGTTCTATGAAGTTTTTCTTGAGTTGGTTTCATTTTTCTGTTAAACTAGGTGTTTGAGTCTTCAAGAGATCCTGGTTCTCAGTATCAGTGGTCTCTTCTTGGGCTAGATTGATTGTCTTTTTTCCTAACATCTTCAGAGATACACGCGGCTTGTATAAGGCCAACACACATGTGCATGCTCTCTGATGTTACACAGATCACATGCACACGCTTGCTGTTGAATTGTTAGCGGTGTGCTTCTGGAGGAAATTTTTGTTGAAGGTGGGGCATCCATCCTTTCCTTTGATAAGAGTTATACCTCTCAGGTTTTTGGATCTCTTTCATAGAATCAGTGACTTAGGTTTGTTCACAACAATAGCTTTCTTTTCCAGTTAGAAGTTTTCCTCAAGTTTTTCTTTTATAGGGTTTTTAGACAAGTGTGAGAGTCCAATTTTAAGTTGCTTGTGTGTGATTTTTAAAGTGACTCTTTGCAATCTGTGCTTAGGATAGAAGTTTTTATTGGTTTTGACTTGTTGATATTTTTCCTTTTTGCTTTGTCAACATTCAAATAAAAAAAAACAAACTTGTATTTCTTTGATTGATTGAAAAGTGTTGTTTTGCATTAGTATCCAAGGAAAAGTCCTTGCTTTCATAAGTTCTTGATAGTTTACTTAGATCATAAGTAGCTTGTAGTCGAGGGAAATACTTATCTGAGTGTGTTGTTCAAAGATCTTAGAAAAAAATTTTAAGTTTGAAAATTTGTTAAGGGTTAAGTAAGGTAAATGTTTTTATTTCCAGCTTTCTGTTTATTTTTCTTTCTTCTTTCAAACATCACTAGTTTCACTTTCATAACCTTTGACTTAAGACAAGCCATAAAAATTAATGCTAAATCTAAAATTCATTAGACTTTTAATGTTTGTAGGGTCAACCAACTAGTTTAGGGTTAGGGCCTTGAATTAGGTTGGAGAGGAAACTCTTCAATGCCATTAAAATCAAACATTGGAGTCTGAGTTAAGGAGTGTCAAAGTCCAGTATCGTGAAAGTTATCTAAGACCCCCCTCTAACATAGGGGATAAACACAAGGTCGCGTGCAGGAAGGTAGCGGAGATAACCCCTCCAAAGCTGGACCAATCGTAGTGGAGAACACATATAGAGGGCTTGTCTTGGGATTCTGTCGATTGCATTTTCCACGGAGCTTCATGGGTTTTGAATTCATTTGAGGTCCTCAATTTTCTTCTGGACCACTTGATTTCGATACCCTTGACAAGTTTCAGGCTCTATACCCTGCTCATTGTGGTCTACCCGACTTTCGACTGTACCCGCCTAGTGACTGTTCGCGCGCTGGCAATCTAGTTGCCTATCTTTTTAGGGACATACACAGGTGACTGCGGGGGTATACCGTGGTACCTAGGACAGACATCGGGCCATTATTTGAAGAGTATACCCAGAGGGGGATTTTGTGTTTGAGTTTCACTTACACCGGTAAGTTTCTCTAGTGTTGGTTGTTGTAACTGTTCTTCCAATTAGTTTAGTATTTGCTTGTTTTATCTTGTAGGGACTTTTTAGTGTGTGTTGTTTTTTGAACGAGTAGATAGCCCTAGAGTGTCTTTGATCTTCTCACATAGTGGAGGATCACGAGATCCACTGGTCACGAAGGATTCTTGGCCTATCACCGGTTACACTGGATCCACCCCCACCACCACTAAGGTGAATGCTAGACCAACAAGGGTCTTTTGAAGCGACCGGGTCACAATAAATTGTGCCCGACCAACATCCGGAGGAATCGACCATTTTATACCTTGGAGTGAAAGCTTTTGGTCTATTTGAAACCTCAACCACTGATATTTCATCACCCATCATCGTACCGATGCATCCTTACGAGTGCTAGACAGTGTCACACACAATAATGGAAACAAATGTTGTTACTCCTTCTGGGAATTCTTCAATTCCCACTATGATTGTCACCACAGGAGAGTTTCCACCTCCTAACCCACAGTCACCAGCCCGAACCACCATGGTCTCAGCCTCCTCTACCTCGTGCAGTGTTCCTATCCCGTCTATGGCAGCGGTCACAACTCCTTTCCCACCAAGTGTGACATGCCCTCCGTTCTCATACGGGATTCCTAGCTCAGGTACAAGTCCTATACTTTCCTACTCCACTTCACATAATTTAGGTCTAGGGGTAGGGATCTCTAACACTCCTCTGCAAGGCCACATGGGGGGCACTTCTTCTCCTTTAACGCTTTCTCTTACGAGGGAGGTCATATACCTCCTCGTCCCCTTCTCTCAGTGGCATGCACTAGCCATCCGTCGGGCAATCTTCACACCATAGTTTATTTGGAGTGGAGAGTCAAGGACCACCTTCACATAATATGTCAGTAGCTTCGACACCATTTTATTTGTTTGGTGTGTTTGGTAACAACGCCTTCTTGTCAGCTACTTTCCTGATTGGGGGCAACCCCGGTTTCGGACAACATATTCCTATGCAGGGTATTATTCCTGCACAGGGGGAAAACCCAGGAACTTCTTCCGCATCAGGGCCTTGGAATTCTTGGTAGGGATCTATTCCTTCGTCAGGAATGTCGATCTGGGGAAATTCTTTCCACAATCAATGGAACCCCGGACAAGGTACTATTCCTATCCCCACAAGATCAACATGGGGAAACCCTTCCCAAAGTCCTCCGAATGTAATGCATGCCCATCTATCTACGTCCTATTTTGGGAATCAACCGATGATGTCTCCTCACATGTAGAATCCATACACTGGCCATGGCCATGGTTTTTACCAGAACCCAGGCTAGCAGCCAAACTTTTCCTGGCAACCTGGTGCTAGTCAAACTCCAGGTCCCTTTTTTCTAGGTTATCACCAACAACCCAAACTACCTTTCCTGGAAACCTTGCGTTTTCCAAACTTGACAAGTTTGTTGAATGACCCTATCTATCATGATCCACGTTGGCCTCCTATGCTGACGAAGTTTCCTTTGGACATACCAAAGTTCTAAGACAAGCGTAATGAAGATCCAAGAGATCATGTGACTACCTTCCACCTTTGGTGCTCATCTAACTCGTTGAAATATGACTCTGTACAGTTGCGATTGTTTCAATGTACTCTCATTTGGAGTGCCGCAAAATGGTACATTGAGCTTGACTGCTCAAGATACTCTTCCTTTGACGAATTGGCAATGGCCTTCCTAAACCATTTCCAATTACCTGTGAGATACGACGTTGGCACATAATTGCTGGACAATTTCGCGTAGACAAAAGTGGACCATATCTCTGATCACATCCAAGAATGGAGATGCCAGAAGAGTTTAATTAAGGTACCAGTCCCACCAGCATTCCTGCTCGAGTGGTTCCTTAAGTATTTGGTCCCATAGTTATCCAAATACATCGTGACTTCAGGAGTGTTTTCCGAAGAAGACGCCATCATGAGAGCTCAACAGCTTGAGCTCATCTATTCTCAGTTCGGTTTATTATACGAGATCTTGCCAGATGTGCCATGCTCAATACTTGATAAAACCAGATAGAGAGCTAGACCACATGCTGATGGTATTGTTGGTTCAACACAAACAAATCCCACTGAGCAGCTGACGAAGTAGTTGCAGCAATTGTCTATACAACACACAACGACCAACCAAACTACTGTTTTGGCTGCTCCCCCTACTAAAATATCGGATGTACACACAGTGCAATTGAAAAATCCAAAGGCCACCCAATAGCCTAAAGGAAATCAAAAACAATGAAAGAAGGGTAAGGGGGATAAGAAACCCATTGACAATGCTGGCGGGGGCAACACTGAGAAACAGAAGGTGAGGTATCCGTGCAACCTGTGCACGGAAGACCACCTGAACCACCTATGTCCTCAACTTGCAAAGGCCCAAAAGTTTGTGACACAACAACAACCTGTTGTGTTAACCAATCCATCTCAACATGGACAAAACCTAACCCAAGCCTCTACAAGTGTGGAAGGGGGTAGTCAAGGACCTTCTCCATCTTCGAACAATCCCGTATATGTGAATGTATATATGATGAAGGGTGATGCTTTCATATCTACTAGAGCGCATGACTACAGTAAACCAAGAACTTCTGAGAAGGAAAAAGAAGTTGAACTCCCATCTCTTCCTCTACAGATTGAGAAGACTTTGGGTGAAATAATGACACGCATCCCAAAAGGCACGTTCAAAAAAGCTTCTCACAACCCAAATGCAAGGGCCACCCATAACTATTCTGTGGTGGAATATTTGTCTCAAACCCCTTGTGCGATGTCCACTTTGGAGGTCCTCCAAAGCTTCCCTTCCCAGAGGAAAGCTTTGTTAACTACTCTAGGATCTACCGAGACTTGTAATCCGGGTACCATCATGCTAGATACAACAGACTTAAAACCTCATCTGCCTTACCACGTAGCGTTTTAGATAGTAGTGGCTCACCCCATGAAAACTTTTACTCAAAATATTTTTCCGCACGGTGGTTGATGAGGGTGCCTCAACATGCGTTATGTCGTTGGCATGTTGGAAGGTCGTTGGCCAGCCCATTTTGTCTCCATCACCTACTCTCCTCACCGCTTTCGATGGTCTTTCATTCCGACCACATGGTATCCTTCCTTCTTTTCCCGTGCAGTTAGGAGAGAAGACCGTGTGTGTCGAAGTAGAGGTAGTCGATGCACCCCTCAACTATNTTCTGTGGTGGAAGATTTGTCTCAAACCCCTTGTGCGATGTCCACTTTGGAGGTCCTCCAAAGCTTCCCTTCCCAGAGGAAAGCTTTGTTAACTACTCTAGGATCTACCGAAACTTGTAATCCGGGTACCATCATGCTAGATACAACAGACTTAAAACCTCATCTGCCTTACCACGTAGCGTTTTAGATAGTAGTGGCTCACCCCATGAAAACTTTTACTCAAAATATTTTTCCGCACGGTGGTTGATGAGGGTGCCTCAACATGCGTTATGTCGTTGGCATGTTGGAAGGCCATTGGCCAGCCTGTTTTGTCTCCATCGCCTACTCTTCTCACTGCTTTTGATGGTCGTTCATTCCGACCACATGGTATCATTCCCTCTTTTCCCGTGCAATTGGGAGGGAAGACCGTGTGCATTGAGGTAGAGGTAGTCGATGCGTCCCTCAACTACAATCTTTTGTTAGGAAGGAGTTGGACTTATGCCATGCAAGCATTGGTTGCTACAATTTTCCACGTCTTGTTGTTTCAACATGAGGACCGGATTGTGACCATTGATCAATTGTCTTTCTCCAGATATGACCCTTCATTGGGGGTGCCCGCGGTCCCAATGATTGATAAACCTCAACCAGACGTAGTCAACGTAGGGGTTGGTTTGTGCCCATCTTTGATGGGTACCTTCGATTACCCACCCTCTCAAGGCGATGTCAAGTTCATATCCGACCACCATAAGGTTGAGATTTTCCAAGTTTCATCATTTTGCATGAATTACTTCACCGATCCGTGGATACTTCCTTCCCCATTGACCACAATGGAGGGGACAGGGCATCCAGTCATGTCCATGCCCTTGTCCACAGCTGAAGTAGTGTACTTTTTAGTCCAACAAGCTTCAACCAACCCAGATCCAACTCCTGCACAAGCGTTTGATCCGCTTCTAGAGCCTATTTGGGCTCAAGGTTCTCTTGCTAACACCAATTCATTAGACTTAGTATTTCCCTCTGATGACGTAGTAATTGAGGCAATGAATAGTCTAGAAAAACCCTGGGATGATCTTCATCACAGATCATTCTTTCTCCCAGATTTAAGCAGAATCGACGACGGAGGATTCACCTTGACTATGACTGGAGATAGGTTTTTTCCTATTAATCCCTTAGCTATGCACGAGGTCTATGCTGAGGGTAATATGGAAAACATCGTTGAAAGCATACTGATCAATATCTCCAAAACCCCTGGCGTCATGGAGAATGTTTTCATCATAGCTGACTGCTCCCCCGGAGAGATTCAAATCTACACAGATCTATTTAAAGAATCCCGTGACGTTTTTGACTAGTCTTATGAGGAGATGCCAGGCATCGATCCAAAAATAGTCGAACATGAAATCACAACTTATCCAGATGCCAAGCCTGTCCTGCAGAAGCTTCGTCCATATAACCCCAGGAAAGCAACAACCATTAAGGTTGAAGTTGAGAAACTGCTAAAAGCCAGTTTTATCTATCCTATCCATTTGACCAAATGGGTGTCAAACCCCGTGCCAGTCAATAAAAAACAAGGCACGATTCATGTATGTACAGACTTCCGTGATTTGAACAAGGCCGGTCCCAAAGATAATTTTCCCACACCATTAATTGACCAGATAATTGATGAATGTGCAGGTTGCGAGGCCTTCTCTTTCATTGACGGTTTTTCGGGATATAACCAAATACAAATCAAACCCGAAGACCAGCACAAAACAACATTCATCTGTCCCTGGGGTACATTTTCATATCATAAGATGCCTTTTGGTCTCAAAAATGTTGGAGCGACCTTTCAACGGGCCATGTCTTTTGCTTTCCATGAACTCAAGCATATAGTCAAGGCCTATTTAGATGATTTAGCATCTCAATCTCACAAGAGAATAGATCATCCCACACACCTCCGAATTATCCTTGAGCGTTGTCGCTACTTCCCGATTCGCTTGAATCCAAAAAAGTGCAACTTTTGCGTAACATCAGGATGGTTTTTAGGTTTCATAGTGTCAACAACAGGGATCATGGTCGATCCTCTCAAGGTTGAGGCAATAATTCAGTTGCCCCCCCCACGCACAATCCTTCAACTTCAAAGTTTACAGGGCAAGGTGAATTTTTTAAGATGCTTCATCGCCAACTATGCGAAGATAACCAAAGGATTTATGCACTTACTGAAGAAAGACGTTCCTTTTTATTGGGACGATGTCGCTCAATGCTCTTCCATGGCGTTGAAACATGCCCTCACAACTGCCCCTCTACTCCGGCCACCTAACTATAACAAGGATTTCTTATTATATCTGGCTGTAGCAGAGTCAACCATTGGCATGGTCTTAGTTCAGGAAGATGACTTGCTCTCAGAATATGTGATCTATTACCTAAGCCAAGGCTTTGTAGGACCAGAACTCAATTATTCTCATATCGAAAAACTTGCGTTGGTAGCAGTCCATGATGTTCAACGGTTCCGTCATTATTTTCTATTTCGCAAGACCACTGTCATTGTTGTCGTGAATCCATTCCAGTATATGTTGACATGACCGGTAATAGGAGGAAATATTAGTATATGGATAGTCATCCTCTAGGAGTTTGACATAGATTTCGTTTCAGCGAAATCCAAAAAGTCACTAGTCTTCACAGAACTTATTTCGAAACTTTCGGTTGAGTCAGGTGATGTTGTGCCTGAAGAATCGCCTATCAAAGGAGATATGTTTTTAATCGCATCTTCGGATCCCTGGTATGGAGATATACTTATCTATCTCTAGACTTTGAATTGCCCCGCCTCTTCTTCTCATGATGATCATCATCGTATATGCCATCAGGCTAAGAATTATCTCATACTCGATGATACATTGTATCAGAGAGGTGTAGACTGCATCCTGCGCCGATGTCTCACTCATGAAGAAGTAGTTATCATGCTTAATGATTTCCATACTGAAGCTTGTGGCGGTCATTTCTCTGGGTTGGAAACAACCCAAAAGATTCTACTTGCAGGTTACTTTTGGCCGACACTAATCAAATATTGTATCGAATCGGTCAAAAAGTTTCACCCATGCCATATCTTCTCTCGAAAGATGAGGGCACATCCCACTCCTATGTTTCTTGTCATCACAGTTGGTACCTTCACCAAGTGGGGAATTGATTACACTACATGCAACGCTCCTTCAGCAAGGGGGCATCATTACATCATTGTAGCCATAGAATACTTCAAGAAGTGGGTCGAAGCTATGCCAACATTTAAAGTCGATGGGGAGACTACAACTCTCTTTTTATTAAACCAGATAATAGCAAGGTTCGACGTCCCAAGGGAGATTATCACTGACCATGGTAGTCACTTTTAGAACCAGATGATGACGAAGTTAACATCAAATCTTGGGTTACAACAAGAACATTCATCACCCTACTATCCCCAAGCAAATGGTCAGGTGGAAGCTGTAAATAAATCTCTTAAGACCATCCTATAGCGAATGATAAACTCAGCCAAGTCAAATTGGTATTTGATGTTATACTCGACATTATAGGCTTACCAAACATATGTTAAGACTGCAACCAGTTTCTCACCTTTTCAACTCATTTATGGGCTGGAATCAGTCTTGCCTATCGAATGTCAAATCCTGTCCCTAAAGTTGGTAGTACAATTATTGCCAGACACTTCTCCACTTGAAGAGAAATTATTATACCTGGAGCAGCTCAATGAGCAGTGTTGTGATGTGGCCCTGGCCAACGAGGCTCACAAACATAAATTCAAGTGTCAGTATGATAGGTCCATTCATCCTCGAATTTTCACTAAAGGTGACCTTGTCCTGGTCTACGACCAAGATAAGGACCCCGTGGGGGAAGGAAAATTCAAACCCATGTGGTTCAGACCTTTCATCATAAAGGAGGTTCTAAAAAAAGTTGCTTATCGTCTGGTTGATTTTGAAGGGAATGCTTTGGCAGATCCTAGAAATGGACTCTACCTCAAGAAGTATTACTCATAGGCAGGTCACCATGGGTAACTTTTTGTAACGTATGTATAGTCTTTGTACTATTACTTTCTAGTTTTTTTTAGTGTTATGGACGTGTCGTTTTAATGTATCTTTCGTCACTGTGGAAGATGTCAAATGAACCTGAGGTGTTCATTAGGTATGCAGACAATGCTAGCCAGCACACTCGGAGGCTTTCCTCTACAACTTGGGTAATTTTAACACCTTGAGGCCAGTTATTATCTTCCGGAGGTATATGCTTAGGTGACACCACAAACAATGTCATCGAGTACAGTGAAGTTATTGATTTTCTTCATGACGCTCTGTCATTTGGTATCTCTTATCTCCAGGTATATCTCGATGCTTAGCTGGTTGTGTCTTAGTTAAATAGTGTCTACCATGTTCATGATCTGACTTTACACTGACGATTCCTTAGGGTACGTCTCTTAGAATGAAGCTTTGATTATATTACATATTTTCATGTTCCTAGGAGATTAAATCAAATTACAGATACTCTAGGTAATCAAATTTTAGATTGGCATCTTGCAAACATATGAAAAGACATCCACATAAACATATAAATACATTTTTTGCAAAAGTGATCCATAAGCCACAAGAAGACATAAAAATCCATATATAACATCATAGTCACTGAAGTACATAGGTGGATGCAAGTGCCTCAAAAATATGACCAATAACGNTTCATGTTCCTAGGAGATTAAATCAAATTACAGATACTCTATGTAATTAAATTTTAGATTGGCATCTTGCAAACATATGAAAAGACATCCACATAAACATATAAATACATTTTTTGCAAAAGTGATCCATAAGCCACAAGAAGACATAAAAATCCATATATAACATCATAGTCACTGAAGTACATAGGTGGATGCAAGTGCCTCAAAAATATGACCAATAACGAGTCACGGGGATTATGCCCTCAAAAAATATATACAAGTAGTGCTCTCGACACATGAAAATTCTAACTAAGGTCAGGGCCTGTGGGCCCTGTTGTACTGATCTACAACATTTTCCAAACGTCGAAACAATCGGATCCACATCTATGGTGCCCCCACTACATGAGGCTACATAGATGGTGGTAGGTCCTCAATCTCTGCAATAGGGACTGTGCGCGTGAGCGCAGTAAAGTTCTGCTCAAATCTTCTCAACACCCTCTTAGCCTCCCTGGCTAGAAGATCTCCTATTGTTGCTGGTCCTCTTGTGGAAATAGGTGTAGCCCCTGGCTGAGGATGATGTTTGTTCCTAGCATAGTCAGCAGGTCGCACTGGTCCCACATATGCACACAACAAACACATATCCGTCAAATACTTTGGTATAAAAAAAATGATATATAACAAAAACAATATAAAAATTACATATGTTTAACAAAAACAATGAATGATGGAAACTTACCCATCTCTCCTTTCTCCTCACCAGGGGTACTAGTATCTCAGGATCTCTCAAAAAATCAATCCCAACATAAGGATAATCCTCGATGACTGGGCTCTGTCGCGTCAACCACGCGAAGAAATCATTGTCAAAGGACTCATTGGTCCTTCCACCACCCTGTTGCGGTAGTAACACTACCCATCTACACATAGCAGGAAGAGAGGCATGATGTCCTCGTACCACTACTCGAGGACTAAAGCTCAGAATTATCTCAAAGAATAAAGAGCATAGAGCGGTCCTGAACTCGAAGTTCCTCTGTGTCTGCAATCGACAATCTGTCAACTGCCACTTCATACACTCTAACAATGTTGTGCTCCAATCAAATATTTGTGGATTTAAGCACTGGACAACACAGTTCATCCATGCATGGGATGCCTGATGTAGATCCACAGAACCAGTGATTCGCCCAATAAGCAACACTATCGCCTGTAGGGATAAGTCAGTAATCTTGCTTATGGGCACCTGTGAGCTCGAGCAGTCTGTACCAGCCTCACAGTAAAGACCTATCAATTCCTCTATGTTATGCGGCCCCGAAGGAAAAGTTCGGAAGTTGACTGGTTCCCCTCTCCTAGAGAGGCCAATAAAAAAATATATGTCCTTGGTCGTGAGCACCAGTGACTGCCCCTCTAACATGAATGCCTCTGCATCCAGATGCCAATAGTCAACCAAGGCATTCAGTAGCCTAGGTTGTGCCCGCATAAAAGGACATAAGAAGAACTTGAGCAACCCACATTGCATCAAGGCAACCACAACATTGGGGTCTTCCTCAACCAGCTCACTAACCTCCTCATGCTCTCTTTCTCTCCAGTGAACATACATCCTGCAAAACACCAAGGTTCAGGAGGGTTAACCCTTATTTTTAAACTTTTTTCATTCAATAAGGGGGTCCATGCGGGCTGTAATGCTGACAGTCATATGTACACACATGCAGGGTTTACTTTGCCTGAATGTAGATGCGGCATGTCCTGAGATAGGCCGCGTGGACCTAGGGCCGACCTTTTGAAGGTCGACGCCCCCCCCAAAAATGGAACCTAAATAAAAAGTAAAGATTTAAATTGCAAGATAAGAGAGTTTGTACTTACTTGGTCCAGACAGATGGTGGTTTCGTCCATTGTAGATCCCGAAATCACCACTTTTATCAAAGGTTTTTTGTTTGGCTCCAGGGTCAATTTCCAAACCAGAAATGGTGATAATGAGTTGTCATCTTCTATTTATAGACTTTTTGGCCTCTTTTTGTCACGTTTTTGGCCCCCCTTATCATTTTCTTTAAAACAAAAACCATTTAGAGTGATCTAGGAGTTGCATTGGAGGGGTATGATCAGGTATCGGGACA
>SNQJ01S0157332.1:0-20731 GCA_010110895.2 Picea sitchensis
CATCGACTGGAGAAGCCAAGAATCCTTCGAGTACCAAACCCATGCATGTTGAGGCTAGGGCCTCAAAGGAGAAAAGATCTAGATAGGGGTGCCTCACTCTACCAAGAACAAAGTCCCCAAAGGTCCAAACTCTATGTAGGAAGGAGACCAGACAAAAGAAGAGTTCAATGCGAAAAGGATTAGCTCCGAACTCAACTTGACCAATGGGCTAGGGACCCATATGTTTGCACCAGATGATGTGCTTCAAAAGTTGGGTTTGGATTCTCTCAATTTGAACCCAATCATTCAGTCTACAACAAAATCAATCCCTAAATCTCTCAACCATAGAGGACCGTAGGTATTATAATCACCTCCAAGAAGTGAAGCTTGGACAAGATGACCTGAAACTAATTCGAAAAACACTACCACTCTAAAAGGGTGAGGGAGTCGTACCCCTTGTTGGGTCCGGGTTGGATGGCCTATTGCATGCCAAAACAAGGCCCCACAAACTGGAACCCCAAATAAGTATACGCTCTTGTAATCTCAGTCTCCCCCCCCCCTCCCCCAATAAGTGGAAATGCAAGTCAATGAGAAATCTCTTCAATGAGTTGAAGATCATAACCTTGGTTTTACTCAACTTGATCAATATCTCTCTATATTCACTCAAGTGTGGAGCCCAGCCAAATCAAGTCATCAACAAAA
This sequence comes from Picea sitchensis, assembly GCA_010110895.2. Lineage (NCBI taxonomy): Eukaryota > Viridiplantae > Streptophyta > Pinopsida > Pinales > Pinaceae > Picea > Picea sitchensis. The sequence continues at coordinate 682 of SNQJ01S0157332.1, forward strand.
AGGTGCAAGGAGATCAACACCTAATGAAGAAGACAACCATCGCCATCCTAAATGTGCTCGCTAAGAAATGACTATATCTCATCATTGTAGATCCCAAAGAGGGTCGACAAGAGGGGACACCCCTGTTTAACCCCAATGGTACTCTGGATGAACTCGGATAGGTCATGTGCCATACAAAGACAACCCAAAACCAACTCATATAGTCCCACGATGAACACTAAGAGGGTCTCACGGATGTCAATGCCCTGAAGCCTCTAGTATAGAGCCTCTCTTGAAATTATGTTCAACATTGTTGATTGTTTAGAGACATACGAGCTTCACTCATAGCCTTACCTTCATGTGAGGATGAAAAGTGTGGCAAAAGAATCTAAGATGTAACAAGTAGAAAACACGGGCAAGACACAACACATTAAATGATTCTTCAATAAAAAATAGTGTTCAAGATTTGAAAGTATTAATGAAATCGAACACATTCTAATGATGTACACCTTTGCAATTCTTCCTACTGAGGTACATTGGACATGGACAAACAACCATCCAAAATCAATATAAACCCGATTTGAGAAGAAATCTTACAGAAAAAAAAAATTCACGACATTAAGAGGGGGCTTTAACCTCAAGTGTTAGAAGAGAACCCATCACATGAGAAAATAGTAAGTAGCCTCCATGCAGCCATCAATAACTCACAATAAACTTCCTTTTTACTCATAGCTCACTACTGTAAAATAAAGGAGTGGATCCCAAACAAACATCAAATATAGTTAAATTTCATGAAACATAGAAAAATTTCAATAACTCCAATGTTTTTCTCTCTCATGCTCTACAATGGATGTGTGTGCCTTCATCCATGCTTCAATCCATGGCATCATATTCCACACTAGGAAAAATCATATTATGTAAAGACCCATTTGAGATTTTTGGAATATGAAGTTAACAACAATTTTTGGTTGGCTCTAGATAAACCACACAAACAAAGGAAATTTTTTAAATTGTTGAAGAATTTTTGGAAATAAACTATGTAAATGTTTTTGAAACGTCCAACGTTTAGAGTGGACACCCTCATGATGGGTGGAGTGTCCACTGGAAACATTTAATCTTTCAAAAACATTTACACGGTTTATTTATTTCCAGAAATTCTTTGACAATTATGAAAACATACACACTCAATTTTTCTAAAGTTAGAGGATGCAAAAACACTTTTTCCTGCGGACAATGGCTTCTTCCATTGTGTTGAGCGTTCCCAATGAATCTTTAGTCAGTGTTCATGCACTACTAGGCATTCTTAACAATTTTCATGGCCTACAAATGGCCTTATAATTACTCCAAAAAGGTTAACAACTCAAGAGGCAGCCGGATTGGAAGTCTGCCCCCTTACGTATTGCCAATATGTTATTTCAGGTGGCCAGGTTTTACATAATGATGCAACTACATGTCGAAATCTTCAAATTATATCAACAGAGGTTAGGCCAGTATCCATNTGTAGTTTCCCCATCGTATCCAGATCTTGGCTTTTCAAAAATCTGACTGATGCATATCCAGATCTACATCCGCATCCATATCCAAATCCTGGTAACTTAGATGTGAATACAATGAGGAAAACACACTTCTTTCAACACTCTTTTGGGCCATCCATCATGTTGTTGGAATTTGGTGACAACGAATTCCTCTAAAGGATGGATATGGATCCTATTATTCTGCGTTGGTCACAACCAAATAGACCAAGTTAGAATATGGATAGGGATTACATTTAATAATCAGTTTCTTGTGTGAATGTATAAATTCATGTAAGCCCGTAGAGGCAAAATGACTGAGTGAGTGAGGGACAGAGTGAGAACTTGCAAATCTGTTGTAATCTCCATGATATGAATAATAAGACAACCGATGCCTATGCTTGGTGGATGTAGCCCAACGTTTGGCTGAACCACGTGAAATCCATGTTTTCCTTATGTGTGTGATTGTTAATTATCATTGTGAATTGTGTTTTCCGCATTTGCAATTCTAACAAGTGGTATCAGACCTGGTTGGAGGAGCTTCAAATTCTCAGAGGAGCACCAGAAGTGTAATCTGTGTGAGGTGCATCGATTTATACATCGTTGCAGGTCCCTCCTCTGGAAGGGTGCGACGGCATACTACTCACACTTTACGCATGTTTGAAAACCTGGAATTTCCGCACTCCAGTTGTGTATTACAATGCGCAAATCTTTAAAGATCGTCGCACTCCAAGTGAATCGTGAGGTGCGGACTCGCCGCACTCCAATGGTAGCGTGAGGTGCGGAAATGTGCATGATTTTCTTCTTGGAAATTTTAAGGTATGGTTCTTTGGAAAAGTAAAGGTGGAGGAGTTAATTAAAGTAAAAAAAAAAAAAAATTAATTAGTATAGTTCTTTGGAAAAGTAAAGGTGGAGGAGTTAATTAAAGAAAAAAAAAATTAAAGACAACAGGGTGGATAAGTTAAAAGGTAATGCTTTATGGAGTAAAATCCTTGGTTTATAAAAGTTTTATTAAACTTTTTATATTATTAAAAAAATTTATGGAAAATATATAAATTTTTATTATTATAAACCTTTTGTGGTTAACCTTTAACCTTATTTATTAAGGATCCACATTTAACCTTATTTATTATTCCACATTTAAAAGGATTTTATAAGCAATGGACATTAGGATATTTTTTGCACTAATACAGACAGAGTCTCAAGTTTGGTGCTTGAAAAGTTCGTAAAACAACTCTTCTCTTGAGCTAAAGCTTAAGACGCGGGATTTTACCCTGGTGCAACAAAAAGGGTTGCAAAAGGCATTGGTATGCAAGTCAAAGAAACCAACAACCATGATGAAATGGGAAATGGGAAGATCTCGATGTGAAAGCTCTTAGTACCATTCGCTTATGTCTAGTGGATGATGTTTTGTTAATATCGTAGGAGAGGATACAACATCCGGCTTATGGGGCTAGTTGGAAAGTCTATATATGACTAAGTCCTTGACAAACATAATCTACTTGAAGAGACGATTGTACATTTTGCGGATGAAAGAAGGAACAAAAGTTGTTGACCATTTAAATACCTTCAATACCCTTATAGTTCAATTGACTATGCATGGAAGTTAAATTCAAGATGAGGATAAGGCTATTACACTATTGTGTTTTTTGCCTAAGTCTTGGGATAATCTAGTCACCTCTATTAGCTTCTTTAGCTCAACAGATGTTTTAGATTACGACTCTGCTAGGAGCTATTGGTCGGTGCAAATGAGGAGAAAAATCTAGTAAAGAAACCCCAACTTCAAGCAATGTTGGTTAGAGGTCGAACTAAAGAGCAAAATGAGAGAAGTTTTTCATCTAAGTCAAGACACAGAGAGGGTAAAGCAAAATGTTGGTACTCGCAGTGAAACAAGACATCTCAAGAAAGATCGCTAGAAGAGAAAGGAATCTAAGGAAAACTCTACCAAGGAAGCAAATTTGGTTGTAACAAATCTAGGTATAATTGATCAAGCTCTTATCCGTTTCTAGTAATTTACTATATCAAGAAGAATGGCAATTAGATTCTGGTGCCTCCCACCACATGCTCTCACATAGAAATTGGTTCATTTCTACCAATCCGCTGGATGAGGGTGTAGTTTTTATGGAAATGGCGACCAAGTAAACCTGCTAGTTGGCAAAGATTAGAATCAGGATGTTTCAATGGTATTGTTAGGGGAATTCAACGATGTTAGATATGTACCCGCAGCTTAAATCAAATTTGATTTCATTGGGAGTGTTGTATTCTTGTGGATATAAGTATACGTGTCAAGGTGGAGCTCTGCCAAAGGTTTAAAGGTAATTTAGTAGTGATGAAGGCAAATAAAGGTTGATAACCTTTATAAGTTGGAAGGAAGTACCGGCGGCATATGAAGTGACAATGTATCTTCTTGTTTATGCGAAGCATCAAGGTCATAAAAGCAAGAAAGAATTGCGTAATCGTGGATGAGGTAAATCGGCCCAAGCTTAAAATTCGTTTATGAATTCTGTTTGTTTTATAATTCCGCAAGGCGATGGTGGTATAAAGGGATGTTGTGTGTGGGATCCTACTTCACAAGGTCATCATTAATGAGATATAGTATGTATGGAACAAACTGATATACATTCAAGATCGCGAACGGTAACTTCGTTTGTATGCTAGATAATTCATTGTATGGCCTATTGGCACCCAGGCAAATATACAAGAGGTTTGAATCCTTCGCAGTGAGTCGGAATTTTTCAAAGGGTAGGAATGACTATACAGCTTATAGTACATTCACAGTCTTGACGTTCTTTGTTGATGATGATATGCCTCGATGCAAGCCGGGCATGGATAAAATCAGTAATAAATTGACTCAGGTGGACATGACAATTTTGATGAGGGATCAAAGAGAAGCAAAACAAATTATGAGCATTGAATTATATACGTAGATGGTAATGGTAAGTTGTGGTTGGAGTTCAAGATGAACATTGTAAAACCAGCTTTTATCCCTCTTGCTTTTCATTATAAGTTTTCTTCAAGCATAGGTCATGTCTATAAAGAAGAAAAGGTTATGTCTCGCTTAAGTTCGTAGGAGGTCCGCTTGCATGTGATGAAATGAGCAGACTGGCCGTTTCACATGCTACCGATGCTATCAAATGGACAGATTCGTGTTATGAAGTGAAAATGGGTGCTTCAAATGCTTGAGAAGCACAAAATGTCGTTCATAATGGTTGGACCGAGATGGTTTGTGATAATTGTAATGTATATTATAATACATGTGTTTTGGATAGGAGAAGATATATAACTAAATATGTCTCACAAAACAGCTGTGGAAGACATGTTGGAGGTGGAGTGACTCCTTAGGAAATCCAAACTTGTGCAATTCACACATGTGAGATCATGAAACAAGTTTTATTAAAAAAGCTGCAATGGTGCTTGGCTCTCTTGGCTGGGTGCAGCAAGGTGATGAACAAAGAAGGAGAAAGGTATCAAGTTAATCGTTGTCATCGTGAGATTGCGACTTGGCGACAACAAATTCCTCAAAGGATGGATCTCGATCCTATTATTCTGCGTTGGTTACAAACAAATAGACCAAGTTAGAATATGGATAGGATTACATTTAATAATCAGTTTCTTTGTGTGAATTTATAAATTCATGTAAGTCCATAGAGGCAAAAACAATCGAGGAGAGATAGAGTGAGAACTTGCAAATTTGTTGTAATCTCCATGATCTGAATAATAAGACAACCAATCCCTATACTTGGTGGACGAAATTCCAACGCTTAAGTGAACCACTGGAAATACATATGTCTTGATGCATCATCCTGTCACAACTGTGTTTTGCATTTACAATTCTAACAAGTGCATTATCTCATTTCTTGCTGCTGCTACAATACATGCTTCAACCATCACTCTTAAATCCTTGAAAATGTGCTTTGATAACAGAGTTCCACCCAAGCACACACAACAATATTGTGCTGCATTTTTTCCTTTACAAACTAGTGCTTTAACTGCTCTTAACAGTGCTTTTCAACAGCACTTTCAAAGGCTCTTATGAATCTTTATAACAGCGCTTTTAATGACTCGTAAACACAGAATTTTCAAAGTGTTTTACTGCTGCTACCACTGCACTGCAACAGTGTTCTCCATTCATTGAAAAACACACTTTTATCACAGCATTTTTTCTTATGCTTGAGCAACAATCTCTTGCTGTTTTTTTTATGTACACCACGAACTAGCACACAATAGTGCTTCAAACTGCTGCAATTTGCACAAGTAATCAGCAATCACAGAAACATCAAACAGACCTCAAAAAATTAATCAAGATCAACCTCTTACGGACAAGAAATCATTCAAAAATAAACTAGTCAGATGTGAAGAGCATTTCGGGCAAGCAATCAATCAACTAGTTCTTTGCAAAGGCATTTCCATTAACCAGCAACACAAACTATCTCAGCAACAGAAAGGCTTCAAAGAAGAAGCTCACTTCATGTAACTCCCAACATGTGCTATAATCCCCATAGCATAGCTAAAGCCGCACAGAGAGATCTACAGCTCAACAAAGCCCATTCCTTCTTTTTTTAATTTTTGTAGATTTACAAACAGATCTACCATGGCCACCAGCAGATCTGATACCAACAGCTCTCTTTTTCTTGCTCGCAATTTATTCTGAAAACAACATTCAAGTGCAGGAAACAACGGTGAACTCTCTTACTGAAATTAAACTCTCTACTTTACACTAAATTAGCCTCCACATTATTCCCTTATCATGGCCCTCTCATGAGACAATCAAGCCCGTTCTGGCTCTGATACCATGTTAAAAGTATAATTGATTGAGATTTTTCTCAATAATATTTCTTTGAATATTTTCCAAGGAGCATGAAGCCAAGCCCATCTGGTATTCAATGATTCTGGTATTTCAATTCGAGAAGCCTTCTCCCACATTAATGATTGAAAAAACAAACTAACATTACAATTCGAGAAGCCTTCTCCCACATTAATGATTGAAAAAACAAACTAACATTACAATTCGAGAAGCCTTCTCCCACATTAATGATTGAAAAAACAAACTAACATTATAGTAATCAATTAACATTCAACTGTCAATTAGGGCTGGCAGGTGCGGGGAATTGTATTGGATCCCAAGGAAAATCATGAAACAAGTTTTGAGTGGGGATTCGGGAAACTGCTAATAATAAAGCTAAGGCTTGGCTTTGCCTCTCTATCAAGATCTCCAAAGGCTAATAATCAAGCTAAGGCTTTATCAAGGTCTCCAAAGGCTAATAATCAATATAAGGCTTTGGCTCTCTATTAAGGTCTCCAAAGGCTAATAATCAAGCTAAGGCTTTGGCTTTCTATCAAGGTCTCCAAATTTCTCTATAAGGTTTCCAAAAGCTAATAATCAAGATAAGACTTTGGCTCTCTATCAAAGTCTCCAAATTCTAGACTCTAGGTCTCCAAATTCTGGACTGAAGCAGGATCAGGAACCTTTTGGTAATCGGGGATTCAACAATCATCGTCCAAAAGCTAATAATCAAGCTAAGGCTTTGGCTCTTTATCAAAGTCTAAGTCTCCAAATTCTTGACTGAAGCAGGATCAGGAACCTTTTGGTAATCGGGGATTCAACAATCATCGTCCAAAAGCTAATAATCAAGCTAAGACTTTGGCTCTCTATCAAAGTCTCCAAATTCTAGACTCTAGGTCTCCAAATTCTGGACTGAAGCAGGATCAGGAACCTTTTGGTAATCGGGGATTCAACAATCATCGTCCAAAAGCTAATAATCAAGCTAAGGCTTTGACTCTTTATCAAAGTCTAATTCTGGACTCGAGGTCTCCAAATTCTGGACTCGATGTCTCCATGGCTTTGCCTCTCTATCAAGGTCTCCAAAAGCTAATAATCAAGCTAAGACTTTGGCTCTTTATCAAAGTCTAATTCTGGACTCGAGGTCTCCAAATTCTGGACTCGATGTCTCCATGGCTTTGCCTCTCTATCACGGTCTCCAAAAACTATTAATCAAGCTAAGGCTTTGGCTCTCTATCAAGGTCTGCAAATTTCTGGACTCGATGTCTCCATGGCTTTGCCTCTCTATCACGGTCTCCAAAAACTAATAATTAAGCTAAGGCTTTGGCTCTCTATCAAGGTCTCCAAATTTCTCTATCAAGGTTTCCAAAAGCTAATAATCAAGCTAAGGCTTTGGCTCTATCAAAGTCTCCAAATTCTAGACTCTAGGTCTCCAAATTCTGGACTGAAGGAGGATCAGGAACCTTTTGGTAATGGGGGACTCAACAATCATCGTCCAAAAGCTAATAATCAAGCTAAGGCTTTGGCTCTTTATCAAAGTCTCCAAATTCTGGACTCTAGGTCTCCAAATTCTGGACTGAAGCAGGATCAGGAACCTTTTGGTAATTGCAGACTCAACAATCATCGTCGATCATATGTGAAATCGATCAACCCATAAGCATTGTACCCTAGCAAGGCTCTTCCTCGGAATTTTGGTAATCGAGGACTCAACAATCACCGTCCAAAAGCTAATAATCAAGCTAAGGCTTTGGCTCTATCAAAGTCTCCAAACAATCATCGTCGATCATATGTAAAATTGATCAACCCATAAGGATTGTATCCTAGCAAGGCTCATCCTCAGAATTTTGGTAATCGGGGATTCAACAATCATCGTCCAAAAGCTAATAATCAAGCTAAGGTTTGGCTCTATCAAAGTCTCCAAATTCTGGACTGAAGCAGGATCAGGAACCTTTTGGTAATCGGGAACTCAACAATCATCGTCGATCATATGTAAAATTGATCAACCCATAAGGATTGTATCCTAGCAAAGCTCATCCTCCGAATTCAAGGGAAACAAAGAGGTTCGAATCGATAGAAAAATCCCATGTGCTAAGGGCACACAATCGCCAAGCAAACCGATTGGCTAATGAAGCGGCTATTCTAGGTGTTGAAAGAATAAGGACAAAAGGGTAGATTGTATCTCCATCCCATATCCCACAGATATTTTGATATTAGCCATAGTTCGAGGGAAAACTCCGAACAACCATGAAGGACACATGTCGAGACAGGTGGCAGGGCACATTCAATCTAAAGAGATGGGTATTTACAACCTACAGTCCTCCAGTACTTTCACACATACCTCTCTTTCACACATACCTCTCACGATGGTGTCGCAGGATCATAAATGGCAAAAAAGTTTTGGAATTATTCAAGTCCTTTGTCTGGATCTTCACATCCCGAAATGGATTGGGAACAGGGATGTCTGTGGCTTCAGGAGACTTGGCCCCTTCTTTTGGGCCTTCTTCCATTGGGTTGTTGTGGACCATGGTCTCTACTGTGCTGGTGTATCAAGGGATTTGTTGTCAAGTCTGGGGTCAAGGCTTGTATCAGGTCTGGCTCTGTGTTTTTACGAGCTCAGTCTGTAGCAAAACCTGGAGGTATTGGAGAATGGTCGGACACAACCACTCTAGTTGGTGCTTCTTGCATGAGACCTGAGACTTGCATCGTGCAAAAAAACAGAATGAATGCCTCCCAGAGACAACCAAGTAGCCATTTCTCATTTGAATAACAGAACTATTAGTCAATTTGAATCTCATAATTCCTAACACGTGGAATTATTAGAGATTGTGACTCGTTAGAGAAGACAAATTGAGAAGCTTGAAGCTGAGTATTAGAGATTGTGACTCGTTAGAGAAGACAAATTGAGAAGCTTGAAGCTGAGTGGCATGCTTTATCACTTGGTTCCAGGTTTCACTAGGAGTTCTCGATCTTTGGTTTCTCATTCGAAGATATCAATTGGGTCTGCCCCAGCTGTTGCCAAAGACAAAGAAACTGTTCAGCAAGCTCGGGGAGATTTGGAAGTGTAACATGTAGATCAAGAGCTCCAGTTGTGGATCAAGAGCTCCAGTTACCAGCAGCCATCAGGCAGGAACCCCACAATGGGCATTTATTGTTATCTATGTTTTGTAAGGTAGTTCTGATTCTAGGACAGTTTCTTACGATATATATAGCAGATTTCTTTGCTATATTTTCAAGGAAGATAGAATAGCCCAGTTTATATATATAGGTCAAATTAAATTCTTTGAACTCTTCTGGAAAGACTAGCTTTTGAAAAGCTCCATTTTGTTTATATTACTATGCTGTATAAAAGTGGCTGCAGCAAATTTTAATACAAATTATATAAATGTTTCTTTAGTTTTTAATACAAATTATAAATGTTTAGTTTTAAAAAGAAAAAGCATGCAACTCTCCACTACCACTCAGCTAACATTCAACTCTCCACTACCACTCAGCTAACATTCAACTCTCAACAATCAAGGTAACATGGACTAGCAGGTCATGCACAAACTGACTTGCTCTAACAGGTAATAACAAGTAGGAGTTATATTTCAACAGTTAAGTAAAAAAAAAAAAAATTTTGGCTAATTTCGACAGCGATTGTTTAACTTCCTTAACTAGGAACCATTGTATCATTTTCAAGATTATTTACTGGCCTACAACGTAGAATACCCACCTCATGACTCGTTGCAATTCCTGTCAATCAATAATGGGTATTTCACCTTGTTACAATATCCATCATTGAAGTTCCACAAAACAGATATTGTCATTTTAAACTTTACAAACACAATCTTATGCACATTTGAGTAGCCCTGCATTTTAATGTATGTGTGCAATTGGCTAAGCCAGTTGTTCAACTTGTCACTATCAGATCACCATTGAATAATGCTTTGAAAGAATTTAAAGCATTGGATAATACAAGTAACATCTACTGGATAACAAAAATGATCCCGAAGGTTGCTCATATTTTAGAAAAATACCAACAGGGATTAATACATTAAATTTATTCAATAAACACCTGAAGGTTGGGGAATTTTGTTCGACTTGTTAAATGTCTGTCTGTTGATTTTTGTTTTCCTTAAAGACTGTTCATATCATGTTCAACTTTATCTTTTTAATGAGTATTACCTTTATCTCTTTCGAGATCTCTATGGTTATAGATTTAGGTTTTTATAGTGACAATTATTCATTTTTCAAACCATAAATTATTCTATTGTGCTCAATACTTCACAAGGAATGCATCCATGGGGTACAATACACTTTCAAAGGCCCCAATAAAATTCCAAAGTCCTAAACCATCATTTTGTAAGTGAACAATTTATGAGCGGGCTGCACAAGAAATCGCCAACATGGAAGGACAAATGTTTGTTAGTGGCCACTGTTCAACAGGTCACTTTATTAAAAGAGCAATTTGCTATTTCGGAGATCACAAGGATTGAACTTTTTTATTTGAGCTCCTTTGGGATGTTGTTAAGGAATTTGGGCCCTCCAAAATAGTGCAAGTGTCAAGTAGTCACAAATGCAACACATGTTTGTCATTTACTTGGATTATTGATTCAAAAGTGGTCTACTTGAACTCCATGTTGTGTGCGTGCATTGAACAATGCACTAAGGTACACTATAAAGATTGCATATGTACTAAATTTGGCAAAGTTGCTAGAGATGTCCAAATGTTTATTTGCAACTGCAATTCTTCCTTGGTTATTTACAGGTATCCTCCTCTATTATTTACAATTCTTCCTTGGTTATTTAAAGGTATCCTCCTCTGTTATTTACAGGTCCCATGCGAGGAACGAATTTCTCAAGCCCACGAATGTCATATATGCCCACAACTTTCTTCCAGCAGAGAGTACGGCAGGGTACGCTTTGCTGTGATGAGGGGCAACAAGCCTATATTAGTAAGCTTCTATTACCCGTTGTTTGTGGGATAACCTCCACTCAGATTTCATTGGTAAAATCTATGGAGGTATACAACCTAAGTCACCTGACACCTGAGGACACGGAAATATCGAAAGTATCCCATAATGGCACAACGCACTCTAAAAAGAACACTAAGAACACTTTATATATACATATATATATATATATTGCGAATCACACCAGCCACTAAACCGTTGAAACAATTACATGATGATGATACAAATTCAATTATATAATTAGTGCCAACTTAGTAACTACTTGCTACTAAGTTACTAACATTAATGATGACATTTCCAACTCAACATTCTTGTCCAAACCCATATCATCAAGAAAACACATCCCACATCTTTACCTTTCCCTTCAACCACTCTTCTCCATGCTTGTATATAAGATGGAGGTTTGTGTGCACATACAACGCTAAGTCACCTGGCATGATGACAAAGAGAATATTTCAACATAAGAGTTTATACTTGGAGTGAAGGCAAGCATTTTACCGGTCGCATGGCAGAAACGAAATCAATGCCACCAACATCAGGCACATAAAGGGTATGTTCTGACTAAATGCCGCCTATACCCTCTTACATGATAGATTCTAGTGGAAACATTGCAATCCGGCCAATCTTGAAATCTTGAAACCCATTAAGTCTGCTGAATTTTGAATCAGACCTAAAATTCTACTTTCTCCATAAGGAATTCCAATGAGGTTGGAACCACTCAAAACATCTGAAACAATTAATGGTAATGTTAAAATTTAAGCAAAAATGATGAAAATGAAAGATGTTAGAGAAATGTCACTTTTAAGAATTTAATATTACCATTAACAATAGGGAAGGGTAAAATGGAGGGGGTGGGGACCTCCTTTAAATAGAATTAGTAAGGGCAAAATAACCCTTAGTTGCACACCAAACACCTCCTCAGCTACAATTTGCATGAGAAAACATGAGCCGTGTGGTCCACGGTCCTATTTTCAAGACACCCATTTTCACACACGCAGGTTCGACACTCCAGGGATCTCGCTTTAATAATTTAGGTATTTTCAAGACACGCGGTGTCCCCATTACTACAGGGATTCTCATGTACAATGGAACGCAATAGTACTTTAGTATACAACCCTACCTCTGATTTAAACTTACAATCTATTGCGAAAACACATGTTCTTAAGCATTAAGCCAACTCAAATTATATAAATGGTATAAATAACCTATATAACTTATTTCGTAAAGCCATAATATATGGAACAGCATGACTTCTACTTATTTCGTGAAGCCGTAATATATCGAACAGCATGACTTCTCTCATGAAACCCTCAAATTTGCAGAGCATCGTAAAGACGAAGAACGAATGTTGAGCAAGGGCACGGAATTTCCAGTAGCTGCGCATCATACATATCCGTAAATGTAAATATTCCAGCAAGCATTTCTTCATCCCAAACGTCTCTTTATCCATCACGGCATCAATGCATGCATCTATCCATCTAGGGCATCCCTGCATTCGATGGCATTCCAACAAAAAATACAGTGGAAAATGGCAGCTTGACTCTCATATGTGCAAGGCACATGGTGATTACTCTTTCATATTCACAAGCATGGTCAAATATAATGGTCTCTATTTTATATTCATCGATTTTCGAATTTAATGCTTGAAACCGGTTGCATGCAGTGACTTAAATTGCAGGTATTTTGTCACATTTGAAGCACCTATCGTACAGTTCATCCGATTTGCAATTAGATATTGTCCTACTCTTGGAGAAATTAATGAGGCCCGTGAGAGCTACCACTCATAAGAGAGACCCTAATTGGAGTTCCAGTACGACATATAACACATTTGATCTTCCATTCAATGAAGGAGAAACCGTACGGACACACCATTGTGCATTGCATCCTATGATAATTCTAAATGGCATGTGCTATCAAAAGGTAGAACGTTTAGCCAACGCCATTGGCGAGAGGCTTAGAATAGTACCTCTATTGATGATCAAGTGGTAAACCAGCAGTTTGAGCTAATAATGTTGCAAAGATGTTTATGATTGAGGAAAGGATATTTTGACATCAATTTCAATTGTTTTTTATTTGCAAGGCTTCATTATCGCCTCAGCACAACAAAGCAAGGGGAATGGACTTATTATAGCAAAGGAGGCTCTGAATGGGTGGTGAAGGGTAAATGGAGACAAATCTTTAGAGCTTTGCCACTATCTCAAATAACTAGTGATTTGCATCTATGAGCAACTAGTCCACTTATAGTGTTTGAAGTGTTCCAATATTCTAAATGGAATTACTCCAATATTAAACAGTGATGAAAAAAACAAAGGGTTGGGGACACTTGCACACCTAGAATGCATTTGCAATTCCTAAAAGATGGAAGAAGATATATCCATACTCATAAGAGAGTAACAATATTGTATTGATTGATAACATAATGGGTGCTTACAAGTGAGGGTGAGACCCTTTTTATAACAATAATTGTAAAAACCCTAACTTGTGTCCCAAGTTACCTTTATGAGGTAATTAAATTATTATTTGACTAATTAATCCTAAAACCACTAATAATGTATTGAGGTCTTATGCAAATATCAAAGGACTACATCAAGACTATTGGCTTCCATGTAAAATAGATCATAAATATATATCTACTCGTATACATAGAAATGTTGTGTTTAAGTACACAAAAATTTCAACCACGTTATCGAGGTACGGAGTTTCCTCTAAGAGAGAAGAGAAATTGGTTGTAATGCAAAATTCCTTACCTCTCCCTTGGTATCTAAAAGAACCAATAGCACGATGGAATGTCAATCCAGAGGAAGCCACACAAATAGATGACGAGGTGGGTGCACAGTTGTAACAAGGATTGGTTAGAGCACCACTGAAACTAATGGTGGCATTTGCATCAATGATGCAAAAGAACTTTTGTAGCATATTTGCAACAAAATAGGCTTGACTAGTGGCTTACTCAAATATTTTTGGTTTTAATTTTGATATCCAAGACAATATAACCATATATCTATGTTTTAATTTTATATCATGTCAATGGGAGTGTGGTATAGCGGCAAGTAGTGAGGTGATCAGGCATGTATTAACTTGTAGACCCTGGTTCAAAACCCCACTAGAGGGTGTAGATGAAGCCAAGTGAAAGTCATAGGTGGCTTTGACAACATAGATACGACCCTCATAGTGCGGTAGTTTATCCACAAAGATTGTATAAGTATTTCTCAAAAAAATGACGTATAGATGTATGGACACTAGATCATCCATTTGAATTTCAAATTTTTAGTGTTTGGATGCTACACTATTTTTTTGTGATTAATTGTGATACATTAATAATAAAAGCACTATTTGTATTCTTCTATGAAGTGGGAAAGGGAGTGTCTTGTGTGTCTTTTCTTTATAGTCCCCTAAAATTTGGGTGGCATCTCTAGTTGTCCTCAAAACTTGTCTCCACGTGCTACCATTCTTAAACCTTTGTGAAACATATTGCATATTAAAATTAAAGAAATTACAAAAACATATATTAGCACAAGATGAAGTACAAAATTATAAAGCTTTAGTTCCCTTACCATAGACTCTAGCTACTCAAATGAACAATCAAATTTGTAGAGCACAAGTTCTAGTCCTTTCTAGTTCATCCTTACTTGTAACCTACTATGTTAGGTTTGCCTATCTTTGCAATTTAACCCGTAACCCTAGTTGATAACTAAATTTTTTATTAAAATAGGGTAGCTTTGTAAGTTACTAATGCCTACAATTTCTTTAACTAGCAAGCATCAAAACATGGTTGTCAATCAACATTGACATCTCTAGTTGTTAGCCCCTCAACTTCTCCATTTGGGAAAGATGGCATAGATATGGGTCCATTTCCATCACTAAATGAAGGTCGACAAGTTTATCTATTTGAAGCACATAATTATTTTTCATAGAATGAAGCTTACAAGCTATATTATAACAATCATTTATGTGTAAATTCATCTATGTGCACCAATATATCGTTAAGGGGACATTGCTACTAGTATTACAACTCAAACTAGTAAATACAAGAAGTATCTAAATGCCAATCCAAACCTCATATCATCGAAAAGAGTAGTGTAACACACCTGACCCCTAAATACTCTTTAAAGGGATGGGGCATCATAATTTTGTTTTCCTTAACTATCTCAAGTCTTGATTGCGGGATCTCCCTCGGCTTTTGCTTGCCATGAGCTCTCAAACGGTTTCCACCGTACTAAAATCTGAGTTTTGGAGTGCAATGTATTGCCTCCTGAATCTCTTTGGCGTTATTAGTCAAGGACCCCCTGGGTCCATCTCATTCATACCATCTCCATGTTTCTAAATCTACGGTGGAATTCCATCCTTCGTCAAATCCAATGGCGGGGCTTGTTCCTTATTTAACACAGGCTAAAGGGGAGTTCAACATTTGACTCTGAACGCACCTTTTTCTTTATGCATGCACATTCCTCGGAGTCCCAAAATCTTGAACTCCCAAAGGATCCTGAATTATCACCACGTGGCTATGGCCTTTGGGTCTTTCAGTCTATCTGTGACACTGCACCCCAAACCTTCGAAGTCCCGAAGTCCTGGACTCTTGAAGGGTTCTCCTTGCATGAGGTGACGTATTAAACATAGAGGTAAGGATAGGTGGGCCCCGACTACTCCACCCACCAATAAACCAAGCGAACACATGCCAAGGGGGGAGATGACACGTGGCCCCTTCAATGGGTGACACGTGTCACATTTTAATGGGCCTATAGGGTCTGCAAAACGTATGAATCCAGGTGACACGTGGCACATCAAATGTGGGTCAACATCACCCTAGGTGACGTTGAAATGCCACATCAATCCGAGACTAACAGCCTCTGGGGATTCCTAGCTTCACCTACTTGCCAAACCACCTGGAGCTCTGAAGTCCAAAGTTCCTGCCAGTTGTCTCCCAATACTCGTCAGATACCATGGTCGAGGTGTGTCCACGTAGATCCATGAATCTACGGCTTACGTTAATTCGTAACTTCGACGTTTGGGGGTTTCTACTCGCTCCATAGTGAGATCTACGGTGGAGAGAAGTTGCGAAGATCGGGGGCAGAACTAACATCCAGGCGGGTTTAACCTCCACAATCCTCCTAGACTGTCGATATGTAGATTCGACAGGATCAACGGTTGACCTTGATTCCACCACAGGCGACCAATTTCTATTGCAGAACTCAGGAAAGGAGATAAACGTTGTGCTAGTTGGGAATCTGCAATTGTCCTTGATCGTAGATCTCCACACCAGTTCAAGCACGACCGTCGATCCTCACTAGGAGGTTAGCGCATGAAGAAATTGACCGAGATCATAGCCTCAATCACTTGGGTCAGAGTTATAGGCCCTTAGATCTACGGCTCTTAACACTTCATGGCTTCGACGTTCGGAAGTTTTGGCGCTAAACCACCTCTATCCTCCCGAAGTGGGACTTCTCCGAAGTGCTTAGCGTTACCTCTTCACTAATTTCGATCTAACGGCTGAGAGTGCTTTCCACTAGATTTCCAGATCCATGGCTCTCATTACTTGTGACTTCAACGTTGGGGGAGTTTGATGATATATCATCCCCATTCTTATGGAGTGGGACTTTGTCGAAGTTGTCTCTACGTGGATCCAATGACCAAGGGGGCTCCTGAATACTCTCAGATTGATGGTTCGTGTTACTTCACAATAACTGAGTGGATCAAGGTTTAATGGTGGGAAATTCTAATTGTCTCGGATAAGGAAACCGCCAGGCGTCGGTTAACCTGGTGGGTAACCGTAACTATCAGTTGCCTTCAACCGATTTATAAATGGTAAGGTAGAAGCACCCCGGAGTTCTGAATCCAGGAGGCTTAACTTCTTTCGGGTCTAGCGCAGGGTTCCCAGACCTTGGTCACATGGGTCCTTTGAAAAATCTCGGGGGCTACATACTAATTCCTTTAGCCGTAAATGGGTTAAGGATATGGGCATGAGCCCTCGTGGGTGAAATATTTGAAGGAGGTGTCCTCCATAGGGTTTGAACTTGAAATTCCTGCGCGAGTAGGTTTTAGAGACCGACAGGAGTTAAACATTCCAATAAACCCTTCCCTGACACTATTGCAGGCTTACATCTTACAACTCTTTAACTTCTCAACTACGTCAAGCATACACCCATTTAAAAGCACAAGTTCACAGAGAGATAATGCATATTTCTAACTTAACCATTCAACACAAAACTCAGTGATTTACATATAAAATATGTTCAAACACAATTTCTGTTTCAGTACATAGAGTATGAGGATATTGATTAGAAAATCAAAGTTCATGAAGCGACTGCTGAAAGGGGTATATGTTTCCACCCAACCATAGGTACAACCACTCCTGATGGATTTACCACTGGCCACCCCCAAGATAGACCATGATGCTATGAGAGAGACTCTTTCTTCTTCCTCCATGACAGTCAGGGACGGAGGTTACTCTCCTCCTCCCGTAGGAACTTAGCAAACAATTTTCTCTGTACCAAGCAAGGAGGTCTGCACGATCACTTCCACAGTCACTCGCCAGCCTCATTTATCAACTTGGACTGAAAATGTCGCCAACGGCTTCTTACACTCAAAACGATCTTGCTTCTTCGTTTTCCTTTTTTTTCAACTCTCTTATCTTCTAAAGATTGTTTTCTCCACTATGCTTCCTTGCAGATTCGCCTCTGCCTCCCGAATTAGTTCTTTTCTTGCCTTCCTCGGCAAGGTTCCATGACTCCAAATCCCCAACTCGTGGTCAGGTCTGGAAGCCTTACAGATGGGTACCATGCCCCATCTCCTCATTACCTCTTGAGGAGGCCTTCCAACTACCATCATGACTGGTAATTCATTTCTGGGTCAAAGGACTGTTGAGAAATTACACCCAGTAAGGTACTAGTTTGGTGAGGGTCATCTAAACCATTCATGGTTTCCCTCACCATCTCTCTCATCACATCCATGGTCTATCTTGGAAAACCCCCCCTTTCAGCAGTTAAGAAACACTTATCCATTTTCTATAAATAACAGAAAAATACATGCATTAACCTTTTAGACAAAGGTTCATCAAATCAAACATTCACACATATCTAGTCTACCATAGTCTCTTGGCCAGTTATAGTTATATTTACAAACTGGGGGAAACAAGGGTATTACAATCCCCTCCCCCTTAAAGGAAGATCATCCTCCATGTTCTATATGCCGACGTGCTTTGTATGTATAGAAGTAAACAAAAATGGATATGTTTGTCTCGTGGCATCCTCCATTTCCCATGTAGCCTCATTTGGGTCAAAGTTTTTCCACTGCACCTTGACATGTGCAATGGTTTTGTTCCTGAGTAGGGTTTCCTTCTTGTCTATTATGCATTGAGGTTCCGGTAGGAATTCTCCCTCTAGTTCCACCTGAATCACAGACCAATCAATAATATGATTAGGATCATGCACATTATTCTTTAATAATGAAACATGGAAAACATTATGTGCCTTCATTGTGGGAGGGAGTGCTAACCTATAGGCTACAGGTCCCACTTTATCCAAAATTTCAAAGAGTACACAATACCTAGGTGTCATCTTGGCACAACCTCCCATCCTCAAATAACTTTTCCTTGGTCTAACTTGGAGATACACATAATCCCCTGCTTTGAATTTTCTAGGAGTTTTTTTTCTGTCTGCATAGCTCTTTTGTCTATCTCGGGGTATTTTCAGATTTTCTCTAATCTGAATTACTTGTTGTTCCATTTCCTTTAGCATATCTAGCCCGATTGTGATTATTTCCATTGGGTTATTCCAGTTGATTGGAATATTGCATTGCCTTCCATAGAGGGCTTCAAAAGGGCTCATCTTTAATGACTCTTGATAGCCATTGTTATAAGAAAATTCTACCAGTGGTAGGTAGTCTTCCCACTTCTTGGGTTGATGCATTACATGCATCCTTATATTGTCTTCTGACACTTGGTTTACCCTCTCTGTCTTCCCATCAGTTTGAGGGTGATAGGTTGTACTAAATAGCAATTTTGTTTAAAAACTGGCAAACATAGATTTCCAAAAGTTTGAAGTAAATTTTGTATCTTTGTCGGATATAATTTCCTTAGGCATGCCATGGAGTCTAAATATCTATTTCATGAAAACACTGGCAATATATATTTCCTTGCAAGTTGACTTGACGGGAATGAAGTGAGCAGCCTTGCTCAGTTTGTCCGCGTCATTCTGTTTGGTTGATTTTGGTAACCATGTGATGAAATCCATGGAGATGGTTTCCCATTTCCATTATGGGATTGGTAGGGGTAGCAACATCCATGTTGGATGCAGGTGCTCTGCCTTAACGTACTGAAATTCTAGACACCTAGCTAAGTAAACAGCTATGTCATTTTTCAGTCTGGGCCAATAAAATAGTTTCCTAGTAGTCGTGATCATTTTCTGATAACCAGGATGACCAGTATATGGTATTTTATGTAGTTCATCCATTATGAACCTATTCAAGTCATCACAATTCGGAATATATAATCTACCTTTGTAAGTTAGCAGACCATCATTAAACATCTGATAGCCTTCATACTTCATCCCTGTGGGTTCTTTCTTTAGGTATGATGTCACGGTCTTGAAAAATGCATATGTTTCTTGTGCGGTTTTGACTCTCTCTTTGATGTCTGATTCATTGGCGCTTACAGCTGCCAAGTGAACCACTTTCATACTTCTACTAAGGGCATCATCCACCCTATTCTCCTTTATTTTGATATGTTTGATTTCAAAATCAAACTCACTAAGGAGATCCCTCCACATAGCTTGTCTAATATTGAGTTTTGGTTGGTCAAACAAATATCTCAACCCACTATGGTATGTCATAAG